>ML810468.1:112508-123014 GCA_009831015.1 Picea engelmannii
ATGAGAAAAGAGAAGCAAGAGAGAAAGAATGGAAGAATTCTTATTAACCAAAAAAAAATGAATGATAATTTACATATGATATACTCTGTATAACTCAACTAATGCGCATTGGAGGAGAAGCCAATGCGCCATAGTGGTGGTCTAGAATGATCTAGACACATACCGACAGTTACGAGAGTAAACTGCCACCTAGTCTAGTCTCTCAAGCAATTATGGGAGTTAACTGCCACCTAGTCTGAGTTAACTAGTCTCTCAGTCTTCAGTTAACTGACGGAAACAGAGTGAAGTGAGGAGGAGATCAAGGAATCATGTGTAATGCGCTAGTCTGGTGATGATCCCAAGGACAATGCACATTAGCTGGTGATGATCTCAATGTTGCATGGTGATGAAACCAATGTGGCATCCAGACTCTACTCAACTGATCGAACTGAAGTGTGAATTGAAGAGAATATTCTCCTAGAGTGTAGGAAAAGGAATATTCTCCCTAAACTATAGGAGACTGAATAATGACTAATAAACATAGGGAAAACCTTAGGAAAAAGAAATCCTAGGTGTGTGTGAAGTATCTCCAACACTAACCACTTTAACTCTTGATGAATAACCCTAGTTGGTCAGGTATCGTTCTCAATAGTGGTGTCCCAAGGGCCCAAAAGAAATCAATTGCAAGGCTTAATGAGCATTAGTACCCCTAGTTGGTCAGGTACACTCCTAGCCTCATCTACTCAAACAAACTAGGCTAGGATAGTTATCAAATTGCTCCCGCTAATTCACAATCAAAACAATTCTCATTCTCAAGGTAGGAATTCCCAATCATCCAAAAGCAACCAATCCCCTCACATAAGGTAGGCATCTCCTTTTCTAATCTTTCAAAGGATAATAGCTCCCTCTCAAGAATGTCTCTTGGCCTTCCCATTCCCCTACCTGAATACACTTAGGGCGAAATTAGGCTTAGGAGCAAAGATACAAGTGTCACCAAATGGGTAAAAGGTGAAATATAGCTCAACCCCCTCGATCATTTTACTCCATATCAGTTTTGAAGTAATTTCAAGTCACTTTGAAGTTTTCCTCTTCTCGAGCTCCTTAGGCACTAGGATTAGGTTGGCCATCCTCATTGAAAAAAAGCCCCATCCCCTGGAGACGATTTCCATGACTTAATTAAGGTCATAACCTACAAATAGGTTAGCTTTTTGCCAAGAATATCATAATATACATATATGTATCAAAACATGAACTATAATGCAACATGAAGGGAAAATGAATCACCAAAAATATATACAGAATCAACAAAGAAATGCTCATCATTAATCATCAAAGAAATGCTCATTGTAAGTCATCAATAAAAATACTCATAAATAACCATTAAGTAAAGAATCACCAAGGAGATATTGAGTCCAAAACATCATCTCCTAATCAAGCATTATAAGGTGTGTCATTACAACTAAACATCAACTACAAGTCAACAACATAATGCATTAGGGGTGTTACAATCCTTCCCCTCTTAAAAAGGCTATGACCTCAGAGCCAGGTCATCATTAAATAAATAAGGATAAAGCTTTCTCATACATGGTTCTAATTCCATGTATCATCTTCTTCGAAGTAATGTTGCTAGTGGATCTTGACTCAAATGTATAACTTTTCTTTGTATGTATTGCTGCTTAGTACCGATGATCACTAGGGGTTTGGCGAGAAACTCCTGGGTGTCCTTCATTTGTACAACATTAAATTCCAACACATGGCTTGGATCGGGCACGTATTTCTTTAGCAAGGATACATGGAAAACATCATGAATAGTCACATCCAGTGGTAAGGTCAATTTGTAAGCAATCGCACCCATTTGGACCAAAATCTCAAGAGGCCCACAATATCTCAGTGCCAATTTCTTCCATTTACCTAGGCGTAAGGAGCTCCTTTTGGCTTAACTTTGAGGAATACCTTCTCGTCAACTTTGAAGTTTCATTCTGATCTTTTCTTATTTGCATAACTCTTTTTCCTGTCTTTGGCAGTGGTTAGAATCTGGTGCATGTGTTTTATTATATTTTCCATCTCTTCCAAGGTGCCACTTCCTTGAGTTAATTGTACATCCAGATTGTCCCAACTAATTGGAGAGTTACACTTCTGTTTGTACAAGGCTTCAAACATGCTTTTATTGATGGATTGATGATAACTATTGCTGTAAGTGAATTCCATTAAGGGGAGATAGTCTTCCCAACTCCTTGGTTGGTTCATCACATACATTTGCAACATATCTTCAAGGCTTTGGTTGACTCCCTTTGTTTGACCATATGTCTCTAGATGGTAAGTTGTATTGAAACTTAAATTTTGTGTAGCTTGCGGAATAAATTCTGCCAAAATTTAGAAGTAAATTTCATGTCACATTTTGACATAATCACTTTTGGCACACTGTACAATTTGATCACTTGGATGAAGGTTCGAGAAATATCACATGCTCGATGAGTAGTCTTGACTAAAATGAAATGTGGCATCTTTATCAATATAGAATCATTATCCTTGGAAGTTCTTGGCAATCTAGAAATGATGTCCATTGATATTTCTTCCCACTTCCAAGTTGGTATGGTCAAGGGATTCAACGTTCCGGTTGGGTGTTGATGGTCTTCCATTATCTATGAGCATTTAAGGTGCATGGCCACATAAGCGACAATATCTGCCTTTAATCTTGGTTAGTAGTACATTTGCTTCATGCTTTGGTATGTCCTTTGGTATCCCGAGTCTTGAATATGGAGCATCAGGGACCTTGTGGAACAATAGCCTTTTAAAGTTCTTCTATTTTGGTACATAGATCCGATCCCTCCATAATAGTATCCCATCTTTGACTAATTGGTAGTTCTCATACTTTTTGACTTCCTTCTCTATGTACTTCTCTCTTTTCGATAGAGCTTGACACACCTCTTGGTACCACTTATCATCTTTGGATCGCCTCCTGATCACTGTTCTTATATCTGATTGAGCTTTGGAGATTGCACTTATATGCCATCTTCGACTCAAGACATCTACGACTTCATTCTTCTTCCCTTTGATATGCAGTATATCACAATCATAATTGCTCGGAAATTCCACCCAACGCCATTGTCTAATGCTCAGCTGTGGTTGTGTTTGCATGTATCTCAAGATGTTGTGATCTGTTCGTAGTTCAAACTTTCTGCCAATCAAATAATGCCTCCATGCCCTCAAGGCATGTACTATTGCTAGGAGCTCCAAGTCATGAGTTGGGTACTTCTACTCATGAACATTCAACTTTCTCGACTCTACCCTTCCCTCTTGCATTAGTACTTCCCCAATGCCTTCACCACTGGGCCCCAACATCAGTGCACACTAGGAAATCTTTATTAAAATCAAGAAGTATCCACATAGGTGCTGGCATGAGAGTTTGCTGAAGCTCTTGATATCTTTCGTCATGTATGGATTTCCATAGAAACTTGACCCATTTACCTTGCAACTTTGATAAGAGCCCTGCAATCTTCGATAATATGCAACTAATATCTAGAATATTCTTATCTCGGCTGCATTCTTTGGGGTTAGCCAACTAGATATAGCTTCTATTTTCCTGGGATGCACCTTTAATCATTCTTTATATATGATGTACCTAAGATACTGGATCTCCTTCTTGAAGAACTGATACTTACTTAGCTTGGCATACAATTGGTGTTCTCGCAGCTTCTGCAACACTAGGCGAAGATGCTCTTGGTGCCCTCCCTCATTTTGAGAGTAGATCAAGATGTCATCAATGAATATTACTGACACAAAATTGTCCAAATGCTTTTGGAATACATCATTTATTAATCTCATGAAAATTGCGGCATTTGTCAATCCAAAAGGTAACACTAGGAAGACATAGTGCTCATATTTAATCTTGAAGGAAGTGTTGGTCACGTCAGCCTCTTCCACTCTTACATGATGATAACTAGGTCTTAACTCCAACTATGAGAACACTTTTTCCCCTTTGAAGTTTGAGTTGATCAAATAATTCTTTGGTCTTGGTCAAGGGGTACTTGTTTTTGATTGTTACTTTATTGAACATCTTGTAATCAATGCACATCTGAAATGTTCCATCCTTCTTAACAAACATAAAGGGATCTCCCCAAGATGATGCACTTAGGTGTATGAAACCTGTGTTTAATAACTCTTGCAGCTGCATCTTGAACTCATCAAGCTCGTTAGTTCCCAATCTATAAGGCACCTTTGATATTGTGGTTGCCCTTTTCATTTCTTGGGTTGGAGGTAACCCGGATAATACTTCTGGAAAAAGATATAGGAACTCTTTTATTACTGGCAGCTGGTCTGTCTCTATATTGGATTCCTTTAGTACTTTAGTGATATGAATAAGGCACCCTTAACAACCCTTGCACACACTATGCTTGGCTTGCATTGCTGATATTTCCCTTATTGCTACGTGAATATTTTCTCCTTGCATGCTTCTAATCACTCCTCATAGCAATGTGTGTTGGCCTTGTGGAGTTCTAGAAAGCTTGCATTGCTGATAGTTGCCTTACTACTACAGGAATATTTTTTCCTTGCATTCTTCTAATCACTCCTCATAGCAATATGTGTTGGCCTTGTGGAGTTTTGACAAGTCTTATCAAATTAACCCTTTGTAGGCCCCTAAGGCTAACTCATGCAAACATATGCCACTGGTCCATCCTCCTAGATCCACCACATACCTATCAATTGATTGGTTGATCCACTTCTTAGCACCATTCGCCATTTGTACCATCTGTGGATCTGGGAGCCTCTCAATGCTTAGCTTACAATCGACCACCACTGTAGGGGATATAAAATTGTGAATGCTTTCAATGTCAATAAAAAAGGTATAGGGTTGGACAAAAATAATACCTTGAGCCTGTATTAGGGAGGCTTGATACTTTGACGACTGTCTACTGCTGCATATATCTTTCTTTTCATTGCATCCCCCATCATCCTTTATAGTTCGAGATGAATCACTGCTTTCTTGGTCTGATTCCTTCTGTTAGGGCACTTGAAGGCTTTGTGTCCATAGCCTCCACATTCAAAGCATGACTCCAAAGTTGGTAGGTCATGCATTCTCTTATGCTCTATCTTCTTTCTTGGACTCTAGTGGCAAAGTTGGGTTGAATTTCAACTAATCATACTCTTGTCTCCATGCTTTTTGATGGTTAATCTTCTGATTGAGTTTGCCACTTAATTCCTTTCTTCACTAGACTTCTTCTCCATATAATCGGTCCTCTATATCACATCTATTAAAGTCTTAGGATTGAAGGTTTGGACCCTGTCTCTGATAAGATCTTCTAGTCCTACAATGAATCTCTTGAGTCGGGACTCTTCACTCAATCCATGGGCATACTTGTCTAATTCTACTAACTTGAGTTCACACTCTTCCTCAGTCATGCTGCCTTCCTTCAACGAGTAATTCTCATCTTCCTTCTTGCAATGGTACATCTTGTGCATGCCCTTATATTCAAAATGCTTCTTGAACTTATCCTAGTCCAGATGCTCTTCATTTTCCTTCTCTTTCTTCTTGAGGTGTCCCACCAAAGGTTCACATCATCTCTCAGCTGATACCTTGCAAACTTGGTCTTCTTTAAAGGGTTGAATTTGTATAGCAACATGTGTCTTTCCATATAAATTATCTAGGATCTTGCTTGATTTCCTCTTCTGACAATCTCGTTGAAGGTGGGGGCCTTTTGCTTGGTCATTTCATAACACAATTTCTTGCTCCTAAGTGATTCCTCTTGGTCAGGGTTCTCATTACTGGAGGGTCTCTTTTCCTGATTCTTGAACTTGGATTCTACAGATTCTGGCATTCCCTTGATCTTACGAGGATAAGAAGACTGCTCATTGACTTGGTTCTTTAGTGACAGAACCTTTTGAGCTAGCTCTTCATGATTCCGATGGCCACTGAGAAGGACATGACCTTCATTGGTCCCCCTATTCTCACTCTGGATTCGGGAGTTGGAGTTGTCCATACCCAAACTACCTGTAGTAGTGACAAGAGAGGTCCATTAGTTATTCAAGTAATGGATTGTGTTTTGGGTGCCAAGTGCATGGTTATTTGTGAGGCCACCATACCTAGGTTTGTTTGGAGGTAAGGATATACACACATCATCCAATCGTTATTTACATATATATAATAGTCTCATAATCACTAACTGGACCCTAGGGCTGACTCACCAAAGGTAATCTATGTTTTCGTAACTTCCCAATGTTGATTCCACCCTATCTAATGTATGTGTGTATTGCACCTGGCCTGGTCTCGGGGTAGCTATCGACAACTCATTGACTTATAGATGAACAACATGTATGAAATTTATGGAAGTCTTTGCTTAAAACCATGATGGATCTTCTTATATCTTAAACTAGTAGCTTGGTCTCCTTATTGTCGTGATTTCCCCAAACTACTAATATACCCAAAGGTATGGGCAATATACATTGGTAGTAATATTTTCCCTGATATGAGTAAACCCAAATATAGTTTTTTGTTAATACTAGATAGTAATAGTTAACAATAAATTAATAATATGAAGATCTATGCCAACCCTCTAATTTTATAATGAGAAATAATAGCAATGCTTGACATGAAAATGCTTACATCAAAAAAATTTAAATAAAAAGAATTAATTGTGCAGTTACTCTACATCCATCAAACTTTTCAATTATTAGCAATTTTCTCGTCTATCAATTCAATCACATTATGCACATTTGGAACATTGACAATATAGAAGTGACATGATCAATTTTTTTTTCTTCGAGAGTGGGGGCAAGAACATACAACATTTATCTCTGTTATCTCCATTTTGTGGATAACTAAGGAGATGATGTCTCGAGGCCCTTAGGTTGCAGATATGGAGTGCCGAGAGACTACATGACCAACAGTACCCTTTTGCATAGATGAAAAACCCACTCACTACCACAGATGGTTACAGGTTTACAGATGGCATCCACCACACTAGTTGGCTTCTGGAAGGCAGTGGGCCTTGCTCCATGAGGTACAAGTCAGTATTATGGTGAGCATCATTTCAATATTTAAGCCATTTGATTATGTTGTATCTTAGATTGCTCTAGATTTCATGATACGTGCTTGGACATTATGCCTCTTGCCCTGCTTCACCTTGATGATTGACATTGTGCCCTAGTAAGTGGTCGTCTTTGGGAATGGGTTTGCTACTGGGAACTCCCTTGATGAACCATCGTATTGTTCCCGACCATACTTACCACTTTCCATCATTATTCCCCTCCATTTCCTCATCTCTTGGGATTTTAGGGTATATTGACCCAAGAAGGGATTGTCCCTCATTCTATGGGAAGAAGGGGTCAAAGGCCCAGAGGGGTTGGTGTTGGGTAAAATATTAAAGCCTTATATAAACCTTCCAGATGCTTCGCCTAGGGATCACCCAAGAAAGCAATGAAACACTTATTTTTAAATAAAGGGGACCCACAATATATTAAAGAAACGCTTGAAAGGTTAGTTGAAGGATAGGAGCTCTCATCACGAGCCGACCTATCACGTCCATGAATATCTAGTGGTATGACATTACCATCATCTGGTCACCAAACCAGGGTAATGGCTCTCAGTAGCATGGCTGGGAGAAAGGGGGTCTCACCATGAGCCAACCTTCTCATTTCCATTAGGTGTTTGTGGATAACATTGCCACCACCTGGTCACCACGCTAGGGTAGTGACCTTCAATCTCTCCGTATGCTATTATGAAAGAAAATATAAAGAAAGAAAGATAAAAGGCAACTGATGGGCTTGGAAAAAGTGCATTGCGGACGAAGGTACCACACACCCTCTACAAAGGAACCCATGAATGAGACACTATGACCCCTAGTATGTCATGAGCCCTATGCCCATTGAGTCTTGACCCCATCCACCTCAGACACTTTACATGGCTTAGAGAGGGACCTCTTGGAAGCTCTCCTTGACCTAGGGAAAGACCTACCCAATAGGACCGTTAACCCTCTCATACTTAAGCTTGACAAGTTGCATAGTGTCTTTGAGCTGTTAATTGTTTGATATGGTGATCTTTGATGCACATGCTTGGATGGCTTATTTATTGATTGGATTAACTTATCATGATGTTATGATTTGAGATCCTTGGAGGGTGCGTTCATTTGTCTTTGCAGGACGTAGCTGGTGGACAATTTTGGGAGAACAAGCCTAGCTTGGGCTTCCATGGGGCTACAAGCCCACAGGTTGGATGCCAGGGGCGCGTATGACGGATGAGAGATATCAAACTTGGAAGGCCTCAAAGATGACTTGGACAACATAGCCTAGCCCCCACATGCCAAACGTTTTGCCTAGGAGAGGCAAAACATCACTTCTAGAGACATGACATCACCTAGGGGGGTTAGGGCTTGGTGGTGAGGTGCCACTCATTTACACATGGACGTTTGAGGAGGAGAAGAGTCTTCACCGTGTATGAGTGCCTAGGTGCTTGACACATGGCCTTTGGAGGCCCATCCACGCTTCTCCAACACCAATGACTTCCTCAAAGTGGCAAAACATCCCCTAAAGGGGTGAAGTCCTCCTAAATTAGGTTTTAATTTGTGAACTCAAAGGTTGGCTAAGCAAAAGGACAAAGCCACAAGACGTCCTATCTTAATGCATGAACAAAAACTTTAATGATCAAAGGGAGAAGGTTAGAGAACTTACCTTGAGAACCCTTCCAAGTGGAGCATTTCACCCTTCTTTGGCCTTGTAGTAGCCTTCTTCTTCCAACAAATCTTCAATAGTGCTTATCTAAACGTTGAACAAAAACTAGACATTCACCAAGAAATAGATAGATACTCAAAAGAACTCTTAAGCCAAATTTCTCATTAATCTCCAATGATTTGAAATGGAGGAGGAATCTTCCTTTTATAGGTGAAGCTCCTCTTCAAATACAATACAAAACCATGTGCTCACTCAAAACCATGAGCTCCAAAACCATTAGCCTGGTAAAACCATGGGAAAATACAACAAATAATAAAATACATCCCATAATATCCTTAAAAAGTGAAACGACCTCCTAGAAAGGGTCAAAATACAATGAAGAAGCCACACATGTGGACAAAAGAAAAGCTAAGAGAGGTGCACCCCTCAAAAGTGGTGCTAATGTTCGGACTCCGAAGGAATGGTCAATAGACAAGTCAAATGGTCCAATAGCTCCAATGTCCTCTAACAAACCTCCTCAAACAAAGGAATAGTCCACATGTAGAATAACCTCCTCAAAACCCTCACACAGGTGAGCGGTCCAAGTCAAAGGTCAACACAATAGGAACATGTGGGCTCGTCTAGGTGAGTGCTCCTCAAACAATCATCAGGTGATTGTGCCACATCATCATAGGTACAAGTCACCAAGTGTAGTCACCTTCGTAATGTGTAAACACCTTCTCTAATGCATTAAATAGCCCCATGTGTGGTCCAAGCCTTAAGGGGAGTAAACAATGCATGAGCATGCATGCAATGTCCAATTGAACAAGGAGGATACATATAAATGGCCCATGTGGCATGTGTGATGACATGGCATCCCTATCATGGCCCGATGCACTGTCATAGATCCCAATGCGGTACATGGATCCCAATGTCAGTAGATATGGCTGTATATGAGTACATGGATCCCAATGCAACAATGCCCATTTGAAGTGATGGGCTTAGCCTCCTAGCAAGTCATTAATTGGCAACACCTGGTGATATCTCTTAGCACAACATAACAAATGGGGGCTAGTTTTAGTACTTGCCTAAGTCTTACCAAGGGGAAACAATATTGACCCGTATACATGCATCAAGTCCTAGGACTACCAATATTTCCTAAGTACCTAGGTGAAGATAGGCAATAATGAGTAATAACATCGAAAGGGAAGGGGGAATGGGTTCATGTAATGACCCTCAAAGTCTTAGACATGCACTTGTCTTTTTATTCATTCATATAGCTTTATTAAGCTTGAATTTTCACACATAATAGCCTTCTAGAGGGAGCTTAGCATTGAGTTAAAATCCTCAACACCGTTTCTTACTACCCCTTTAAGCCTTTTTCTTTACATGTTCAGTTTATCAAACAAGTCCCTTTTCTTTAGATATTCATAGACAAACCAGGGACTAGGGGCATTGGCCTCATAGTGAGGGGAATTTCTCAAGCTTTATATTTGGCTTTTGACTTTAGCTCTTCACCTCTTAGCCTTAGTGGCTTTGTTGATTCATGCTTTAATTTGACCTTTCCTTTTGACCTTTGAGAAATCACACATGATCAGGATGCAATTTTTATATGGATGAAATGAACAACATTGGGGAGGTGAAAAATGGTTAGCATGGTTGGGATATGGACAACGCTATCTAGCCTAAGCACCCAGGGGCCAGTGGTATAGGTTAACCCAAGAAATGACACACTTCTAACAGAAAACATGTTCCCCAAGGTACTACAAGGCAAGTGATAAAACCATGTAATATTATGAAGTGCCACTAGACAATCGTTAGGCATTTTCCATTTTACGACAAGCTAAGAAGTTATATCATTATGTCCAGATAAATATTGATACA
>ML810468.1:155146-166284 GCA_009831015.1 Picea engelmannii
CAAAGTGAAATGCTTTGCATGTCATAAGACTGGCCACTATGCAAGGCAGTGTCCAAACAAGAAGAAGAGCAAGAAGGAGACATAGGTAGCAGCGTCAACATCAACTGAGATCGATGATTTTGTTGAGAAGTTTGAGAAGGAATTTTCTCTTGTGTCTTGTCTTTCAGGCAATGGTAGTGCAAAGTTTGGGGACATTGGAGCATGGATTGTGGACAATGTCTCATCTCGCCATATAACGTGAATGAGGTCAATGTTCCTTAGTGTTCCTCATACTGTCATGTGGATTGTGGGACTAGTACCATGCATGCAGTGAAGGGGGTTGGATGTGTGAGATTCCAACTAGAGGTAGGAGGATCTCTAGATGTGGTAGAGGTGTCATTTGTTCTAGAGCTGAAGGTAAGCTTGCTCTCAGTATCAGCTTTGGAGGATGAGGGATATGGAGTTGTGTTCGAGAAGGTACATGTGTTCATGTATGTAGAGGGAGCTACCATGGACGCAACAACAGTGCTTGGTGTCAGACATGGGAGGTTATACAGGTTGCTGGGACAACCTATGTGTAAGTCCAAGGGGATCTTGGATCCAGGATCAATGTTAGTGATAGGTAGTTGTGAGGCTACTTCCAGTATTGTTAGGAGTCTCAGCTGGTATGAGAGGACATAGTTGGATGCTTGGTAGTGTGAGGAGACTCCTGAGGGCATGGAGAGGAGGAATAGGTCTTCATCATAGGATCCAGTGCAGGTGGCAGGGAAACTTTCTGGTTCAGAGGGAGCAACTACAACAACATATGGAGTGATGGGGTTGGAGATAGATCTAGGTGGAGGTTCCAGAAGTACCTTTCTCGCTAAGGGGGAGTGCTATTTTTTACGGTAGCTCAGACATGTATTTCTGCATTGGCAGTGCCTAGCATGTGGAGGTGTCTGAGCGACACTCTCTAGATATTTAACTTTATAATTGCATTTATAAAGTTAATGTGGCTTTTATTTAACGACTAGAGTGATTTTTTTATAAAGTTGAGTGACTTAAGTGATTTAAGTCATTTCAACGAGAGATTAAGTCACAATCGTTGATCTTGGGAAGGCAAGATCTAATCTTAACCATTGAGATATTAGGGTTATGGATTTAGTCATTAAGAGATTATAAAAGTAGATATAAGGAGAGTGAGAGGAACACATTGAGTTGAGAGGAAGAGGGCGATTTGGTTGAGGAAGAGGGCAAATTTGCAGCTGGAGGAAAGGCGATTTTGAAGGGCCGAAATATTGATGTTTTGATAGCTGCGGAAGGTATTAACCTCCAAGTGTAACCTTTGTACTTAGAATAGAATATTCCGGGAGTAAGAGAACCATTATACAGATGTGTGAAAACCCTAGAAGAGAAGTTGGCCCAAGGAGAATAATAATAAAGAAATAGAAGGCCCCAGAAAGAGAAGTTGGCCCCCCCTGGAAAAGTCACTTGGACAGGCTAGTATAAATGAGGAGGCGCCTAGCTCATTTGGACACACACACTCACTCAGAAAACAGTGCGCAAGTCTAAGGAGGAACTGTGGCAGCATCTAGGGCGCAAATCTAAGGAGCAACAGTGGCAGCTAGGGCGCAAATCTTTTTGGTATCTTCTTCTTGTGCGCTTCTCTTGGTAAAGGTATGCTTTATTGGTATTGTGCAACTGTTGCATCAATGGTGTTTCTGGTTGGGGTTTATCTATTGGTTCTAGTGTGGACTTGCTAGAATCATTCCATCTAAGCAAAGGTTATTGTGCTCGGGGGTGGCATATGTGGATGCCTATGGTTGGGTGACAATGATGTGACATTGTCTATGGTTAAATGAGCATATCAAAATTTTAACACGAAATAGCAGGGCCAAAAAATATGTGTGAAAAAGATGGGCCGAAAAAGTTTTGTGGAAAAAGTAGGGACGAAAAAAGTAGGGCCAAAAAAGGAGGGCTGAAAAGATGGGCCCAAAAAGCAGGGCCATACAGGTTGAGTTAGCTGGATTGTAAGAAATTTCTGAGTTAGCTGCTGTAATTATTTTTTTCCTTTGAAGCCAATAAAATCCTCTCATTCATTGGTTTTCCCTTTGGGTTTTTTCCAGGGGCATTGCCCAGAAATATCTGTGTTCAACTGTGTGTGATGTTTATGATTAAGCTGTGCATTTTTAATTGTTAAAACTCAACTGTAAATTTTCTATATAGTTTATAGAATTTATATCAATAGCAGATTAAATTCTGAGTTGTTAAATTATTTGCATAAAATTTTTGATTGTTGAGTTTCAAGAAATCAATAGTCTCTTTATTATATATTAATCATTAATTATTAGTTATTGTTAATATTTATTTATTTATATATATTGTATATATTTGTCTGTTACATTGCCTTCCCCTTTAGAAATGCTTTGTCCTCAAAGCATATTTATGGAGAGGCTTATGTCTTTGTTCTGGCTCGCAATGTCTTCACGTGATTCTTTGTTTTTGACATTGTCAGTATTGATGATACAAGACGATATGAATGTCGAAGAGTTGAGCATAGTTGTTGAATTGTGAAAGGGTCAGAGAACCCTAATTCAATCTTCTGCGGAACATTGCAGTTCCACGATGAGTGGTTATCATGAGACTAATTGCGTTGGCATCGATATTTTCCGGACTATAATTTAGTCGTTCCTGACCTGAGTGATATTGATACTCCGACTGTTTAAGATATCTGCTTTTATGATTTGGATGTCGATAAGGAGCTCTTATGACATAATTTTTCCTTATCACGCTTGTAGCGTTTTCTTGGTTTAATTTCGGTATATGATTTTCTTCACTCATCGCTGTTGCTTGGTTAGTCACTGAATCTTTACTTGGAATTTTCGAATATGTTTTTACTTCAACTGGATTGACATCTTCTTTAGCTCTGATGTGGATTGGATCTGTATTTGTTTCTTTTTTCACAACTTCGATTTTTTCTTCTAAAACTTCGACGCTTCTTTGATAAGTTCTTCTACTTTGCTTTCCAGAGATTTCTTATCATGTTTATGCTTCTTGATTTGCATAAGTAGGTTTTGATTATGATTTTTTAAGCGGGCAAGATCTTCGTTTTTTGATTGTTCAAATTTTTTCGTGTCTTGATTCTCTACTTCCTCTTTTAGTCCTTTGATTTGTTTTGACAATCTTTGATTAAGGATCGTTAAGTGTGAACTTTCTTCCTCTTTTTTCTGATAATTTCTTTTCAAGATCTTGATTCTCTTGTTCCAACTTCTGAATGCAATGTTTTGTATCCTTCAAATTCTTAATCTGATTAGTTTTTGACTGTGGTGTTTTGAGCAAGAAATTTCTTCATTTTTATCTATGATAATTTCATCAAATTCCTTTTGTATTTTTTGTACCGTCTTTTGACTATCTTCAAGGATAATTTTTGAGATATTTTTAAGGTCTTTTGACGTTATTAGATCTAGCTTCGATGTAGAGTCTTGAAATGTTATCTTTTTCTTTTTGTATGAAAATGTCAAAAACTTCTTCTTTGTGTTTAAAATGAACATCCCTAGTGCTTCCATCCAGGGTGCACCCAAAATTATGTCACCGTCATCGTTCCACAAGGATTTAACAGTGAATTACGATATGCAAGTATAGTCTCCAATGCTCAATTCTATATTGCTTATGCTATATTGTTTTTCGTTCCACAAATATAGTTTTTCAATTATGTTTGACTCGGGAATCACTAACTGGTTAGCGAATTCAATACTAATATAATTATTATGTGCGGTGGGAGCGATGGAAATATTGATATCTTTCCCTCCAAGTGTCCCTTTGACTCTAAATAGCATTGAAGCAGGAACTCTTGAAGTTTTAGGGAATCTTCTTTTTTCTGTATAACTTGGATCTATTTTTCTTTTGTCAATAATTTACGATAAATAATATCTTGCGTAACCTTTTTATAACCTTGATATACTTGGAATAAAACAATATATTCCCCCCTTTTTTACCTCTTTAATATTGCTTCACAAATTTCGAAAAAAAATCTTTATTAAATACTCCTTACTTCACAATTTCTGTTATATGCCTTGATTCTTCAATTTAGACTCTAAGCTTTCTTGGACATATATCTCCGAAAAAGAATACTTTATTATTTTATTTTTAATAAAAGTTTTTCTCTATCCCATATAACTCCTTCATAATTAAGTATTTTTTTATATGAACTTTTGAAATGTAATATATATATATATATATATATATATATATATATATATATTTCCTTTCTAAATAACTTGTTATAACTTTTAGGATTGAGTCTTGTTATAGCACATGTTGTAGGTTGGGCAAAGCCCGAGCCAACCACAAAAACAAGTGCTACAACTTGGGAATCCTACACCCAATGTCACCTCGATGTAGGTCCCGCACTTCAAGGGTGACTAGGTCACTCTAGGGAGGCGATCCCAGTGACTTTATGGGGAATGAGATGGGGATGGATAGAGATGGAAGTGGAGCCCCTAGAGGTCAAGTCTAAGTGGAGTGAAATGTGTGGAATGAAGTCTTGGGAAGGTCCAAGGGTTTCCAAGTATGTTGAGTGTCCTGTAAATGGTGAAATACCTTTCCGAGACACAAGAAAAGCCACTTTGCAATGATGTATGTTAGTTGGATCAACAAGTTAAGCTTGCTGTCCCTAATTTGCAGCAATAGATAAAAGTATATATCAACAATAATATGGTACTATAAGCTGCTCAATAAATGCTAGAGATCAAGTAGAAGATACAAGAGAAAGACTAGTTAATGACTAGCTAAACTCAAGATGAAAAACCAATATTCTAGCGTAAAAAAATGACGCTGTTGTAAACACTTGTCTGCAGCAAATTATATCAGGCTTATGGCTGTAACATTCAATGTATTACAACAAGAAAATCAGCCACTGAAAACCCCTCAAACTTTGCCAAAAAGTGCGCTAGACCAAGAAGAATGAGTGTGCAAACTTTGAGCAAAATCCGATGGTTGATAAGAGAATTATTCAAGCAAGTGAGTTACGGTTTCTGCAGCCGTAATGGCTGAAGATGTAATTTTATAACAACAACAAGAAGTAGCCCATTGATGGGGACGCCCTGGTGGCTGTGAGGTGCCCAAGGCACAAGGAATACAATCCACTTTTCAAGAAGTAAAAATGACCAAAAATCACGTTTCCCAATGCAAGATTAGTGCAATTAGTTATGGGTTAATGGGGTCAAGAAGAAAGAGCTAGGGTTGCTAAGTCCTTGGGGGTGTAAACTTTCTTACTTCCCAAGACAAGTAACCTAGCTAGGGTTTGAAGATGAGGGGTGTAAATCCTCTTACTTGCTCAACTAAACCCTTGCAAAACAATTTGAAAAGCTTGACAATTATGGTGGAAACTAGGATAGGGGTGTATGCCCTTATACTCCCTATCTAGCCTTGGCCAAAACAACGTTATCTTGAATTATAAATGATAATAACAAAGTAAAGAGACCATACCATTCAAGAAAAAGCATTAACATGGCAAAGTAAACCTCCATAAAAGCAAGAGAATGACCTCCGAGAGATAGCGCACCATCATCATCATCACACCATAACCAAAAAACATTATTCCATAGCACAAGAGGAAAAATACTCCTCAAGTGCAGCGAAAATTTCAGACCGATACTTCTCACAAGAGGGAGAATTATGTTGAAATGAGATCTTATGATCTCTTATTTATACAAAATGTCACTAAGGTGACTTGTCCATAAATTAAGGGGTAAACCACAAGACTAGTGGTCAACAACCCTAATCTTGCCCCCTTTAACAAAGTAATATTAAACAATTCATTCAAGTTTCACTTTTGCACAAATAAAACCCTAATTTTAGTAGGACGTCACCCCTTTAGGGGATGTTTTGGCATTTGGAAGAGATCGTTGGTGATGGAGAGGAGTAAATGTTAAAATAATTAAAAAGTACCTAGGCAAGTGTTTCTCATCATCTAGGCGCCTAAGGGGTGAGAAAATGCCTAATGTGGACCCTAGTCATTTAATTTATGAGATGGAAATTAAAAGGTGACTTTTTGAACTTAGGGAAAGTGGGTGACTTAAGTGATTTAATCTCCACTATCCATCTCTTTTAATCTCAACCATTGGATGAGATGACCTTTCACCTTCTCCTCATTGAGTCGATTAGGGTAAGGAGGGCACACCCTTTGAGGGTTGTTGTTGCATTTTTGAGAGAGTTGGAAAAAGAGAGAAGTCGAGCAGACTAAGAGAGGAGCATTTGCTGCTAAGGGAACGCATTCCAAGGCAAGCTTGGACATGCAAATCGAGGAGAGAAGTACATCAATTAATGGAAGCCGTACTGTACGGATTTTGAGCAGACCGTACAACTGAATATTGGCACAGTTTTCGAGGTGAAGGTACAATGCATTTATTGAGGCCGTATTGTATGGATTTTGAAGGTTGTACTACTGTTTTATTGCACAAAAATTGAGGAGTGATTGCTGTGTGTTTTTCTGAATAGTTGTCACGCTTTCCTAGGCGGCTGTACAATCATTTATTGCACAGAATTTGGGCTGTTGGTTTTGGCACGAATTTCGAGGGTATCCATACAACAAGAAGGGCACAAAAATCGAGGAGCTGACCTGTGCACATGTACAAGAAATTCGAGCATGAATTTCAAGGAGTTTGGCTCAAATTTTGAAGTGGAAACTTGACACGGTTTTCAAGATAAGTCTGTATTTAATTTCTGAAATTAATGACCACTGTAAAAGACATTTTTGCAGAGCTCAGAAATAATAAAAATCCCTTTCTCACTGGTTTTCCCCTTGTGGGTTTTTCTAGGGTCATTGTTAGACCAAAAATCTCTGTTCATTTTATTTTCTGAATATGGTGCTACTAATATAATTTTATTTCTGCATTAAATGCTATTCAAAATCGTCATGTTTCAGTTCTGAAATTTTGTTTATATGTTGAGTATTTATGGTTGTCATAAATCTGGGTTTTGGGCATTACACACTGAAAAAATATCAACGAGACTTGAAACTGGGTGGGGTCTGAAAATTTACATGGTATCAGAGTTGAGTTGAAGAGAAGTGCAGATTTAAATCAACAAGATAGAGAAGAGAACAAAAGCTACTTCATTGGACAAAGTTTGGAATTTTATTTTCAGCAGAGAAGGGTCAATGGCTACTAGTTTAAGGGTTGAGGACAGACTTGATGGGGCAGTAAATTTTGGTGCTTAGAAGGAGAGAATGATTTGGATTCTACAGGAGAATGAGTTATGGGACATTGTTGAGAACTCCACAGCAAACCCAATAAATGTACCTACAGATCCTACTCTTCTAGCAGCCTACACCAAGAAGAGTATCAAGGCTAAAATAATCATCCTTGATGCCATCAAGGACCATTTGATTCCTCATGTGACAGGGAAGACAAATGCGTATGAGATGTGGTAGTCCTTGACAAAGTTGTATCAAAGTACAAATGAGAACCGAAAGATGGTTTTGAGAGAGAAACTGAAAAGCATTAAAATGACCAAGGCTGAAAATGTGGTCACATATCTTACCGGGTTGACATAGGTGAGAGATGAACTTGGAGTTGTTGGGGAGGCCATTGCTGACAATGAACTTGTGAGGACAACATTGAATGGGGTGACCAAACAATGGGCTGTTTTTGTTGAGGGCATTGTAGCGAGGGAAAATCTTCCCAAGTGGGAACGTCTTTGGGATGACTTTGTTCAGGAGGAAACTCGAAGAGGGTATGTGCGTGGTAGTTCATCTACTGGTCATGATGAGGAGAATGTGTTTCTTGCTGCCAACAACAAGAAGAAATTCGAAAAGGGTCCTAAGGGAGTAAACAAACCGAAGAGTGAAGGCAAGAAGGACATGAGCAAAGTCAAGTGCTTTGCATGTCACAAGTTCGGGCACTATGCAGGACAATGTCCTAATAAGAAGAAGAAGCAGACAACAACTTCAACAGAGGTGGAGGAGTTTTCCACCAGGTTCGATAAGGAGTTTTCATTAGTGGTGTGTCTTTCCACTAGAGCCACACATTCCAGTGTTTGGTATATTGATAGTGGTGCCTCCCGCCATATGACAAGTGTTCGTGAGCATTTGACAGATCTTACACAGATTGGTGATCTTGAGGTAGTGCTTGGAGATGACCGGGTGGTTAAGGCAGTTGGTAGTGGGACAATATCATTTCAGAGGGAGTCTCTACCTCCCATGTTGTTGAGAGATGTCCTATATGTTCGTGACTTGAAGAAGAACTTGATTTTAGTTTCTACTATTGAGGAGAGGGGATATGAGGTGTTGTTCCGTGATGGACCCGTGCTCCTATTTCCCAAGGGGTGTAGTATCACTTCGGCCAAAGTGATTGGGACTCGACATGAGAAGTTGTACAAGCTCATGTTTCAACCAGCTAGTGCATTGTATCATACTACTAGCAGTAGTGATCTTTGTGAGCTATGGAATAGGAGGATGGCCCATTTGCATCATGGGGCTCTAAGGATACTGAGGGAGATTGTGACCGGAGTGCTAGAGTTCAGTACAGAGCACCAGGAGTTGTGCAAGGGGTGTGCTTTGGGAAAGTACACCAAGATTGCTTTTCTAAGCAGTGACAGTAGAGCAACAAGTATACTTTATTTGATTCATTCTGACGTATGTGGTCCCATGTCTTCTGCATCTTTGTGTGGTTGTTTATACTATCTCATATTCATTGATGACTTCTCTCTGAAGTCTTGGATATTCTTCATGAAGACCAAAGGACATGTCTTCAATCGATTGCAAGAGTTTAAAGCTCTCGTGGAGAACCAGATTGGGAGGAAATCAGAGTATTGAGGACAGATAATGGGGGTGAGTATACCTCCAATGAGTTTAATGACTTCTGTGCAGGAGAGGGCATCAAGAGGGAGTTGATTGTTCCTTACAACCCACAGTAGAATGGGGTTGCAGAGAGGATGAACAGGGCCATAGTTGGGGCTGCGAGAGCCCTGTTGCATGATCAGGGGCTGCCACTCTTTCTTTGGGCTAAGGCATGTTACACTGGAGTTTATCCACAGAACATGAGTCCACACAGAGCATTGGGGGATAAGACTCCTAAGGAGGCTTTCTCTAGGAAGAAGCCTGAGGTTGGGCACTTTAGATTTTTGGGTGCCTTACATATTCGCATGTCCCTTCTGAGAAAAGGACAAAGCTAGAACCCACGGTAGAAAATGGGATTTTTGTTGGGCATAGCGAGACTTCAGAGGCTTTCTGCATATACATCCCTTCCTTGAGGAAGACAGTTTTGAGAAGGGATGTGAGATTTGAGGAGGATAGAGCCTTTAGGAAGTCACGAGGGACTGAGAGGGGTGAGCAGTCAACACCTCAGATTCAGGTGAGTCCACAACAGACTTCAGTGACACAGAGTTCAGGTCCACTAGCTTCGGTGACGATTGGTCCACAGTTTACAGGGCCACAGATGTCAGAATCACAGGTTACTTGTCCACAGGTTTTAGGATCGAGTGCTCTAGATTCTACTTCAGGTTCATAATCTTCAGGTGATGGGGTTGAGCAGGGGCAGTCCCCTCCACGGGACACTACTTCAGAGAGGGGGAAGCCCAATTGGCTTAAGGACACTTTGAGAGAGGCACATGGTTCAATGGGGAATCCCAGGCAGGCTGTGAGGGAGAGTAAACCTCCTGGGAGATTTTGCAGCTACATTGTGATGGTGAGCAACATGAGGGAGTCTGAGCCTTCCACTTTTGAGGAGGCTACTGGCAGACATGTTTAGAGAGATGCCATGATGGAAGAGTACAGTTCCATCATGAAGAATGATGTTTGGGAGATTGTTCCTAGACCTGAGGGGAAGTCAGTGGTTACTTCTAGATGGCTCTACAAACTCAAGTATGCTGTCGATGGCAACATTGAGAAGTACAAAGCTTGGTTTGTGGCTCTGCGGTTCTCACAGGTTGAGGGAGTTGACTATGATGAGACCTTCGCTCTGGTTGCTAGATATACCTCGATCAGGGCAGTGATCTCTATTGTAGCAAAGATGGGTTGGAAGATCCATCAGATGGATGTAAGACCGCATTTTTGAATGGTCTCATACAGGAGGAGGTGTACATTGAGAAGCCATTGGGCTTTGAGGTGCATGGGAGAGAGTCTCATGTGTGCAGACTGAAGAAGGCATTGTATGGGATGAAACAAGCTCCCAGAGCTTGGTATTCTAGGATTGATGCCTACTTGTAGCAGTTGGGCTTCGAGAAGAGTGAGGCGGATCCCAACCTATACGTCATTGTGGTTGGAGAGTATCCTCTCATACTCTTGCTATATGTTGATGATCTTTTCATTACAGGGGCTGAGAGACTTGTTATCGCACAGTTTGTAGCTAGGAAAAGGGCTATAAGATTGAAGGCCAAACTGGCGTAACAGGAACCTATCCCACCCAATGTCACCACGATGGAGAGGTTCTTTCTCTTTAGGGAGGTTAGGCCCAGGGGAGACGTCCTCGGTGACCTGTGGTTTTGAGGAGGCAGAGGGATAATGAGGTAAGGACAAACTTTCCTCCTCACAAGTCACCACCCAAACAGAAAGTCCCGGCTAAACAACCAATAATGAAGTAAATCCCCAATGAAGAACACCTGCCCAGAATAAGACAATAGCAAACAGATATATGCAAGCTATATTTCGATGGGTTAGTACTTCATAAGACTATTTGATATTCAATATAAGCAATTTGAAAGTAAATGTTGACGAAGTCAATGTTTGCAAAATAACACTTGAAAGTAAATGTCACTTCACCAATAAATACTAGAACGATAAGGCATTCAATGCAACAAATCGATACTTAACTCAATTAATGCCTTTAACTACCATTCAATTGCTCATAAAATGAAACGTTGCTGCATTAAAGATGTAATAACCAAGGATGACGTCAGCAGCTAGGGTTAGTAAGTTAGCTAGAGCTAGGGTTAGTGTAGTTAGGGTTTAATTGAAAAGTTTTGAGAGTGTTTAGATCAAGTTCTTACTTCAACTTTGGAGGACTGAGATCAGTGCCTTAGGGTTTAATGGAGTCATAAATGAAGGACGCAAGAGTTGAAGGGGGTGAGATTTTAAAGGACTAGAGGGATAAGTTTTGAAGTGCTGCTAAAGCAGGGCTTCAAAATCATAACCCTAGGGGAGAGAGGCTCACTCCGGTGTTGCTAAAGCAAGGCCTCGTGCT
>ML810468.1:166807-180928 GCA_009831015.1 Picea engelmannii
TGCTAAAATGAGGATCAAAATCCTCAATATATATTGTATCAATGACCTAATTTTACTTTTTAGGTCATAAAAAGGCCGACAAGGCCATAATGTCAAAATCATACTGTTTTTACATTAAATGCTAAGTAAAAACCCTAATTAAGAAGAAAAGAGAGTAAAAGCCCCTTTAAGGGAGGCGCTAGCCCTTTCTAGGGCAAATGAGACATCCGGGAGCAAAACGTTAGTCCCCTAGGGGCCTCTCCAACATGCCACACGTGCCACTGCTTCCCAGTCTGCCTCCAAAAGCGTCCATGAAGCCGGATAATGTCATGGTGAAGATGGGGACGTCCTAAGCCTTCCAAGGCTAGCGTTCCACTGAAAATGGGTCATTCCCCCTAGGTCTAGTCCTGCTGGAGTGTCTCTGGTGGAACGTCCTCTTCCTCTTAGGTGCAAAACCACTGATCAAGCTCTGTCCTGTCTCTGCCCCTGATGGGGTCTTAGCATCCATTTGGTGGGCTCTTCAGCCCCATGAAGGTCTGAACTAGTCATCTCCCCATGTGTATCGGTCCAAATGGTACCTGTCCGTAGGGCATGGTCCTGCACATCAAAAGCTACACCCTCCATGGGCTCATCAGTCACAGGGATCATAGCAATGTCAATCACATTTCATCATCGATATTATTAAACATATGCATAAAACCCCTAATACATCAGTCAATAGCTCAAAGACATTACAAAAACTTGCAATACAAGATTGGAGAAAAGGACAAGGCGTCCTATTGGGCTAGTGTCCACAAGAAAAGGAGAGTTTCCAGAAAGATCTCATCCAAGCCATGTAAGTGAGGTGATGTGGTTAGGGGATGTCCAAACATGTGGGTGTAGTGAGGGCCAAGGATGCATAAGTGTTACCTGTGGGTGCCTTTGTAGAAGGCGAGCTGTACCTGTCATGGATGCATTTTTTCCAAGCCCATTGTTGCCTTTATTCTTTTTATTCTTGTTTTGTTCTTTTATTTGCTTTTTATTTTGTTCAAGAACTAATCAGGGGACACTGCCTTGGCATGGTGACCAAAGCTGACAGCGTTACCCATAAGTACTTTCATAGAGATGAGAAGGCTGGCTCGTGATGAGACCCCCTTTCCCTTGGCCATGCAACCAAAGGTCATTGCCCTGGCGTGGTAACCAGACGGTGGCAATGTCATACTGTTAGGTACCAATGGACCTAATAGGCTGGCTCGTGATGAGACCCCCTATCCTCTGACTAGGTCTTGTTTTGTTATTTTCCGGGTCCCTCTTGTTTCTTGCTGAGAGGCTTTTTACTGCCTTTACAGGGATCCCTGGGCGAAGCATCTCGAGGTTTTATTTCTAGGCTTTTGTCTTTTATCAACTGCTTTTACCTTCTGGGCCTTTAACCCCTTCTTCCCACAAGATAAGGTGCAATCCTGCAAATAGGTCAACCCAATGCTTGGACAAGGGGAAAGGGATAAATGAGCGGGAGATAAGATGAAATAGTGGTGTTATGATGGGAGCGGATGATGGCTTTTCAGAAATTCCCTTAGTGGCAAACCAAGACCTATGGGCACATGCTTGCTAGGGAACCCTGTCAATTTCCCCAAGCATGGTCAAGTAGGCTAATGTAAGATCCAAGCAGTTGTCAGAGATAAAAGGAATCGGATGCATATATTTAAAGGTTTCAATGATCAAAAGTGACACATACCATGATACCTGGACCAATTACCTCATGGAGCAAGAACTCTTTCTGATATAGGGCCAAGCCGATGGTGATGGGTGCTACTGCTGTTGACAAGACAATGATGATGGAAGAAGAAAAGGGTGGCCCCCCCAGGGCTATGCTCGGGTCAATCTTGCTCTCGGTACTCTATGTCTAGGACCTATGGGCCTCGAGACACGATCTCCTAGTTATCCCTAAAAAGTGGGGATAACAAGACTCATTACTAGCTGCAAGGAGAGCCTTGCTTCATAGTTCGAGATGACAGATATTGGATTGATGCATTATTTTTTGGGATTGGAGGTTTGGTAGGAGCCTGGACACATCTTTCTGGGACAAGGGAAGTATGCTTGTGACATTCCGAGGAGATTCCAGATGGAGGATTGTAGGCCCATGACCACACCCATGATTACTAACTCGAAGAAGCTTCATGCTTCTAAGTCATAGTTGGTTGATTCCACTTTATATTGTCAATTGATCGGTTAATTGATGTATTTGGTCAACACTAGACCAGATATTTGTTTTGCTGTAACACTCTTAGTCAGTTTATGGTGGAGCTTAGGAGAGTGCATTGGGTGGCAGCAAAACATGTGCTCAGGTATCTTTGTGGTACAGTGGATTATGGTTTGGACTATCTGAGAGGGGATGGAGTTCGATTGGTGGGCTATACAGATTCAGATTGGGCAGGATGTGTCAGTGACAGGAAGAGTACGTCTGGATGTTGTTTCGAATTGGGCTCAGTAGTGGTGTCTTGGTTCAGTCGGAAGCAAAAGTCAATGGCTTTGAGTTCTGCAGAGGTCGAGTGTATGGCTCCTAGTCAGGCCAGTTGTGAGGCCCGTTGGCTTCGCAAGTTGCTGGTGGGATTATTTGGTGTGTAGTTGAGACCCACTATGATTTACTGTGACAATCAGAGTTGTATCAAACTCTCTTAGAATCCAGTTTTTCACGACAGGTCTAAGCGCATTGAGATTCGATATCACTTCATCTGAGATTATGTTCAGAGAGGAGCAGTTGAGCTACAATATATATCTACATATGAGCAGGTTGCGGACATACTCACTAAAGCCTTAGGCAAAGGCAAGTTTGTATTCTTCAGGGACAAGCTTGGAGTGGTGAGTAACACCTTCCTCAGTAAGAGGGAGTGTTAAAATAATTAAAAAGTACCTAGGCAAGTGTTTCTCATCACCCAGGCGCCTAAGGGGTGAGAAAATGCCTAATGTGGACCCTAGTCATTTAATTTATGAGATAAAAATTAAAAGGTGACTTTTTGAACTTAGGGAAAGTGGGTGACTTAAGTGATTTAATCTCCACCATCTATCTCGTCTAATCTCAGCCATTGGATGAGATGACCTTTCACCTTCTTCCCATTGAGTCAATTAGGGTAAGGAGGGCACACCCTTTGAGGGTTGTTGTTACATTTTTGAGAGAGCTGTAAAAAGAGAGAAGTCAAGCAGACTAAGAGAGGAGCATTTACTGCTAAGGACACGCATTCCGAGGCAAGCTTGGGCACACAAATCGAGGAGAGAAGTACAACAATTAATGGAGGTTGTACTGTATGGATTTTGAGCAGACCGTACAACTGAATATTGGCACTGTTTTTGAGGTGAAGGTACAACGCATTTATTGAGGCCGTATTGTATGGATTTTGAAGGCCGTACTACTATTTTATTGCACAGAAATCGAGGAGTGATTGCTGTGTGTTTTTCAGGAAGGTTGTCATGCTTTCCTAGGCAGCCATACAATTATTTATTGCACATAATTCGAGCTGCTGGTTTTGGCACGAATTTCGAGGGTATCCATACAACAAGAAGGTCACAAAAATTGAGGAGCTGACCTGTGCACATGTACAGGAAATTCAGGCACAAATTTCGAGGAGTTTGTCTCAGATTTTGAAGTGGAAACTTGGCATGGTTTTCGAGATAAGTCTATATTTAATTTCTGAAATTAATGACTGCTGTAAAAGACATTTTCTCAAAGCTCTGAAATAATAAAAATCCCTCTCTCACTGGCTTTCCCCTTGTGGGTTTTTCTAGGGTCACTGTTAGACCAAAAATCTTTGTGCATTTTATTTTCTGAATATGGTGCTGCGGATATAATTTTATTTCTGCATTAAATGCTGTTCAGAATCCTCATGTTTTAGTTCTGAAATTTTGTTTATATGTTGAGTATTTATGGCTGTCATAAATCCGGGTTTTTGGCATTAAAGGCTGAAAAAAAAATCAACGAGACTTGAAACTCATTGGGGTCTGAAAATTTACAGTAAAGAGGCTTCCCGAAGCCACATGTGAAGCATCCAACAACTTCCTTCATGATGAAGGCTCAAGCCCCTTCAAAACGTCCAAGTGCCAATGTATGTCACCTCACCACCAAGCCCTAAACCCCCTAGGTGATGCCATGTCTCTAAGAGTGACGTTTTGCCTCTCCTGGGCAAAAATTTTGGCATGTGGGGGCTAGGCTATGTCGTCCAAGTCATCTTCAAGGCCTTCCAAGTCTGATCTTTCTCATCCGACATGCGGGCCCTTGGCATCCAACCTGTGGGCTTGTAGCCCCATGGAAGCCCAAGCTAGGCTTGTTCTCCCAAAACTGTCCACCAACTAGGTCCTGCAAAGACAAATGCGCATGCCCTCCAAGGATCTCAAGTCATAACATCATGATAAGTGAATCCAATCAATAAATGAGCCACCTAAACATGTGCATCAAAGATCACTATATCAATCAATTAATTGCTCAAAGACGCTATGTGACTTGTGAAGCTAGAATACGGGAGGGTTGACGAGGTGTCCTATTTGGTAAATCTTGCCCTAGGTCAAGGAAAATTTCCAAGAGATCCCTCTCTAAGCCATGTATAGTGGGTGAAGTGGTTGGGGTGAAGACTTAATGGGCATAGGGCTCATGACATACAAGGGGTCATAGTGTCTCATTCATGGGTGCCTTTGTAGAGGGTGTGTGGTACCTTCGTCCGCAATGCACTTTTTCCAAGCCCATTATTTTCCATTCTTTTATTCTTTCATAATTTTAAGGAGAGGTTGAAGGTCACTGCCTTGGCGTGGTGACCAGATAATGGCAATGTCACCCATTACCTAGTGGAAATGAGAACGATGGCTCGTGATGAGACCCCCTTTCTCTCAGCCATGCAACTGAGAGCCATTAACTTGGTTTGGTGACGAGATGATGGCAATGTAATACCACTAGACATTTATGGACGTGATAGGTCGGCTCGTGATGAGACCTCCTATCCTTAACCTAACCTTTTAAGCATTCTTTATTATATTGTGGGTCCCCTTTACTCAAAGATATATGTTTCACTGCTTTCTTGGGTGATCCCTGGGCGAAGCATCTGGAAGGTTCATACAAGGCTTTTATCTTTTATCCAACATCAATCCCTCTAGGCCTTCAACCCCTTCTTCCCATAGAATGAGGGACAACCCCTTCTTGGGTCAATACACCCTAACATTCCAAGAGATAAGGAAATGGAGGGGAATAATGATGGAAAGTGGTAAGTATGGTCGGGAATGGTACGATGGCTCTTTAAGGGAGTTCTTAGTAGCAAACCCATCCCCAAGGAAAACCGTTTACTAGGGAACAATGTCAACCACAAAGGTGAAGCAGGGAAAAAGGCATAATGTCCAAGCATATATCATGAAATCTAGAGCAATCTAAGATACAACATACTCAATTGGCTTAAATATTGAAATGATGCTCACTATAATACTGACTTGTACCTCATGGAGTAAGGCCCACTTTCTTCCGGAAGCCAGCTGATGTGGTGGATGCCATCTGGAAATCTGTGACCATCTGTGGTGGTGAGAGGGGTTTCCAATTGTGCAGAAGGGTACTGCTGGCCAGGTATCCTTCTCGACACTCCATATCTGCAACCTGAGGGTCTCGAGACATAATCTCCTTAGTTATCCACAAAATGGGGATAACATCTAGTTCCTACTTGGGGACATGTGCTCGCTGTTGCCGTCCTAATACACACTTGCAAACGCGAGCAAAGTCCGGTTCACTTAGTGTGTCCTTGGAGGCACAATGCTTAGGTTCACAGCCCACACTGTCACTTTGGCTTGAACCTCTTCCGTCTAGGCTTATTCCTAGGGAAGCCAAGGGGGGTAGACCCTAGTTACTAGATATGATTTAACTTGAAGTTCTATTAGTTGGTTTTAATTAGTTACAAGGTTGGGGGGAGGCTAACTTATGATGCAAAGGCAACAAATGCAAGATGCAAGATTACTTATGTCAAACAAAACCCTTCCCTAAGTCAACTAAGACTAGTGCCTAAGGTTGGGCAAAGGGGTCAACTAATGTTTAAGGATGGTTAATTACAAAATTAATACAAGTTACTTACAACAAATAACGAATGATAGATATACCACAATTATGAACAAGAGACACAAGATATACAAGATACAAAAAATAACCAAGTGCTTTAATGTAAGAATTCAAAGATATTCAAGATACCAAGATCATCCACATAAAGCCAAGCATGCCCCAATAGCACTTACTTTATTGGACTGTTTATCAATGGCAACCACAAAGCACTCAAGATTCAACAAGATGATGCCTCCAAATGGGATGCGCTATCTCTTGTTGGATCACACCATAAAAAGCATTAACCAAAAGATATGAAATATTTGAAAGACAAATGTTTAACAAAACTTAAAAGATTCAACACTTAGATAT
Source organism: Picea engelmannii (assembly GCA_009831015.1). Classification (NCBI taxonomy): domain Eukaryota; kingdom Viridiplantae; phylum Streptophyta; class Pinopsida; order Pinales; family Pinaceae; genus Picea; species Picea engelmannii. The sequence goes on from ML810468.1 coordinate 173,193, forward strand.
TTAAACCACAAATTTGCATGAAAGATTGAAAGATATGTATACTTGCAATTAGTGTCATAAACAACCATAAGATGTACCCAAGATAGTGAAGCCTAAAACACTAAGTGGTTAAGGGTTGCTTAAAGATTTTAATTACTCCCTAACTAAGTGTCAAACCTTAATCCTCCTCCCCCAATTACCAAATGGCTGCTGGATGCTCAAGAAGTGAGGCAACGAGGCCTACCCTAGCTTCATAGATCAACACTAATGAACCGAGTACTCCTCGGAAAGGATGCCGCGCGCCATGAGACCGTCCCCGGCCTAGCACCTTTTGTTGTTTTCCTCAAGCCCCGTTTTAGATGGCGAAGATGGTGAATTTAGGTGTCCTAGTAAGTCTAGTATATTATTATGCTTAAAGACTAAGTTTTTAAGTGTGTTTATGAGTGTTTTGATGATTTTTAGTTGCCCAAAACTAGTGAATTATGCCCAAAACCGAAACTTACTCAACTATGAAAGTGTGTTGCAAATTATGAAATTGAAGCACATGAACACATCTAAAGCATGTAAAAGAAAGCTGAAAGTAAAGATTACTCCATTGTCATTCACTTAACCATGTACGTGTGTAAACTTGAAAAGAATGGAAGCTACAAAAAGGGCAAGAACAACTTGCCAAATATGAAAGGAGAATTGCCTTAGATCACAACCATTTAGCCATGTATATTATTTCACTAAGAGAGCATGCTAAGAAATGAAAGGCACAATGCTGAAATGAAAATTTATCCCTACACCATATACATGCTCCACATATATCTCAAGATTAAATGATGGCAAATGGCCTTAAGAGATTTGCAAATTTAAGAGATTAATTCAAACCATAACACCTAAACCATGTGATAATGCATTTAAAGCATGTGTTATGAAAATTGAAGAAATTAAGAGCATGTAAATAGATAATGCCTTGAGGGCTTATGCTAAGATATAATATGTGTGATGTCTACCTCTAGAAAATTTTAATCATAAGAGCATAAGTAAATCATCAACACATACTATCTAGCCATACGATATTGAGAATGTCTCACCCAAGGTGTAGGCAATTATAAACTTGAAATGATATAAACAAAATAGACAAACCACTCACAATGGCACAAGGTGAAGGCAAGCCTACCTTTGTTGTGCCAAAGAGGGTTGGAATGTAAAAGAACAACTACTCTTAAAATAAAACTAGCCACACAATCTTGTCCTACTGACAAGTGGGGCAAAAAGAATAACAAATGCCGAAAATAATCTAAGCCCTAGCCATATGATTTTGGGGGGTTGGCTGAGCCAATATCTCTCCGAAGGTGTAGGCAAAAATAACTTGCAAAGATAACTTACAATAGATGAAACTAAATACAAGAGAATGCAAGCCTCAAGGGAATTTTTCGAGGGCTTGCTACAATGCTAGAAAAGAGTAAGGGAAAGAAGAGACTCGTTACCCACTCAAAGGAGGCTCTTTTGGAGTGTTGTGTGACCGAATTTGGGCAACATAACCCCTTGACCTGGTAAGTTCCTGCAAAAACTAGCAAGCTATTGCTTGCTGGAAATGCTGCACACAAAAATAATAATTAAGAAAAATTTCTGTTTTTTAGGCATAAATTTTTCACATACAAATAACCAAGTAAAAATTGATTTTAGATGACCTATCTAAGATGGTTAGCTAACTGAAATATGTAATGGAAGTGAACAAAAAATCAGATTAGAAGAAGTATGGAGTTTGAATAGGCCTTGAGAGTAGACTCCTCATTGAGGCTATCCCAACAACACCCTAAAGGCAAAACCTGCAAAACTTCAACAAAACATGAGGCATACAAGTAGATAATATGGTTGAATAAGCTAACAACATGAAATACTTAACACTACCAGCTACCCAACATATATAGATCAACAATACTACTATTGATGAACTACCCAAGTAAACTACTTTACTAAAAAATCTACTCAATACTACACAAGATGCAAAAATCACAATGTCACTTCATGTGCAAGAAGAAAACCGGACTACTCTTGGTTACTCCAAATCCTCCAAAGCTTCTTATCAATCCAAAAGAGAGAGTGATGCAACAACAAGTTGCTCCAACACTCTCAAGAACAAAATGGGATGGATGCAAGATGGCAAAGAGAAAGAGAGATGGGGAGAAATTTCAGTAGCATAAACACTAGCTCAAAGAATGGTGAAGAAATGAGTGAGGGGAGGCTCTCATTTATACTTGGAGAGGCAAATTCAGCCCTCTTGGATGAGATCCAAGTGTCAAATACCAAGCCAAAGAGAGCATCCCAAGGAGAGGGGTGCACCACTTAGGGTTTGGGCATGGATAGGTGAGGTGGATGAGTGATGTGGAGTGTGGGGCCAAGAAAATAGTTAGGTGGTAGGCTAGGAAGGGCGCACTACTCATGGGAGGGGCCCACAACTCAAATAAAGGGTGTTTCAAAGGTTTCCATGTGAGGGGGGGTGCAAATCCCCTTAGGGGGCATGAGGGTTGAGTGAGGGAGTGTGTAAGGGGGTGTGTAAAGGTTAGGAGGTGGGTTGGGTAGGTTAGGAATCATCTCTCTAACCCTTTTCCATCATTACATAACCCATTTAACTCATAAATTACAAAAATAACATTTGACTATGTCATGACTTAGCAATTAAATTGTTGTTTTGACTGACTGAGACTCCTGGTGGACAAACACCTAGCAAAAGTTGTCCGACTGAGCTAAAACTTGGTCCAAGGGTGTAGGGGGTGTCTTTCCATTTCTTTTGAGTACAAATACCCCTAACAAAAGCCCAAGGACCTAGTTTTTACAATATTTGTTCAAAAAAATTAATTAATTAAATAATTAAACTTCCAGCCTTGGAAAATTTAATTAATTTAATTAATTAAAAAAAACCTATCTAGATTCGACGGAAGTCCGCAAAACTTTCTAAGATGTCATACATGGTCATTTACATCATTTCTAAACAATAGTTACCAGAGGATAACTCCATTAGAAGGCCCTTCACCACTTTGGAGGAATTATTGCCGGTGTGAGGGAAAAACTCAAGGGAAATTAATAAGGATGAAAAGCCCAATTAATAACCCGAGGATAAAAAACCCTCGGTGAAAGGAACTCTTCCAATGAACCCATCCCAAGGTAACTGACCTAACTATGATCTATGCAGACCTATTACATTATTAACCCACGTAGGGGTGCGGAAATTCCGGTTAAAAAAATGTGTGTTGGAGGCATAAATTGCCTAGTAGAACCAAACTGTCTTCGACAAATTAGCATCTTATAATGCATTTCTTCATGGCACATGGAGTTGACCCCCTAGTTGAATAGGCGGTCAACACTCACCATAGAGTGCATGAGAACCGCAACATCTCCTAGTAGACATGTGCTAGCCAAAACTCAGACAAAGGGATCAGAACATCTAGGGTGGTGCTATCACCCTTCATCCATATGTATATAAATCCATATTGAAAACTAAACTAGAAAATAAAATTTTGACATTTTTTCAAAAATTTCTAAGCTAAGCATGAAATCAATATGCAAGTACAGAAAAATGAAAATGAAATGCATCTAAACTAATATGAGCAATCAAGATGCAAATGCAAGGAACCAAAATGACTTACTTACTTACCTGGGGCCTTGGGGCCCTGAAGATCACGTGGTGGATGATGTCAGGTGAAGTCATACAACCAGTGCAACCATTTAATCATCTCATCAAAATATCTCCCCCTGTGCTTAATCATATAACACAACGAAGATAAATCAAACACATAATAAATATGAGTATAAATACACATATAATCGATCATGAAATAAAACTCATGAGGATGGGTGGGAGGGAGGAAATCATGCTGGAAAGAGAAACCATCGGCTCGATCATCCTACCTGAAAGTGTAGTCACAAGACTGATCAATCCATCTCTGAAGGGGGCTACTATATGTAGACAAAGGCTCATCTTCATCTGCGCATAAAAACTTACTGTTTGTCAAGGACTGAGAAGAAATGAAAGATCGGAAGAATACTGCATGGTCTCTTGGAGAAGAGGGTAAGAGGTAAGGAATAGCCTCGGGTGTAGAAAAACACCCCCTATTCTCTTGGAAATCTTGATGAAAATCTCCAAGATGAAAATACTTTCGTTTTGAAAGATGAATCTCTTATTGCTCTGCGGTGTCCATGTCTTGGTAATCCTCAAAATCTGAGCACAATGGCCGAGAATCCTCATAAAACAAATATGCATCCTCAAAAGGGTATGTATTAAAGGATGAATGAATAACATGCTGCCACAAGTCATCCTCGAAAGGGCAAAACAAATCCATAACCATGTCATCACTAGGCTGCCAAACATCTGAATCATACATGCATTGAGGCCAGTCCTCTGAAGATGACATTTCAACCCGCTTTGCTTGAGAGCTACCCTCAATGTCATAGATGGGATCTCTATCAATAATGAAGCAACCCACATCCCATCTATGTCTCCCAACCTGTATGAAATCATCAATGTGTTCGTCAACTATATCCGAGGTTTGTTCCACAAATTCATCTGTATCATAGGAGTTGATCACTTCCTCACAAGACTGGATAACTTCATTTTCTTCAAAAGAGAAAGAAGATAACAAAGTCTCGTTCAGGTCTTCTGCAAGAGAAAATTCATCGAGATCTTCTTGGCAGTTTTCTTCATTTCCACAATCATAGAACAAAGCATCATCAAAGTTTTCAAAAGGATTATAACTCATCATGTTCTCTTCTTAATGTGCAGGAGGAGCAAAGGTTTGGATGTCCTCATCAAGTGGAAGAGAAGATACTTCATCTTCATCATATGTCTCATCCAAATCTTCTTCATCAGGATCTTCTTCAAGCTTTTCTTCATCCTCATCTACAAGAAAACCTTCTCTGCCAAGAACGTCTTTGAGCTCTTGGAAAGTATCTTGCAAATTTTGGGTAGCTGGTCGATAATGCTTGAGAAATTATTCAATGAGCTTGGTAGAAGAGTGGATGCTCTTCGGGTTACATGAGTTTGCAAGAACATTCCTTTGACTTGCTTCCAGTGAAGATACAAAAATTTTCATCAGCACATCTTCATGTAGCACATTTAAGCTCAAAGCATACTTCATATAATTCACGACATGGGTGACTGCTAGAGCTGGATCACCATCAAATTTGGGGACTGATGTGTGAGAATCGACGACTGTACTATTAGAATCCTACAACAACATGCAGGGGACTGATGTACAATTGGATTAAATTTTAATTGATTTTTGTATGGACGGTATAGAAACAACAAAAATTTAATCAAATTTAATCGATGTTTGTTTGTACAGAACAACAGAATTATCGTACGACTATATGGTGAGCAGAGTTGGTATGATGGCTGTAGATGGTGGTGGCTGCAACTTGTATGGCTGGAGGTATGCACAACAAGCAATTTTCAACAAAATTCATACGGATTTGCCTTCAATTCAAATGTACGACACTCTAAATTTAATTTAATTTATGGCTGGTGTAATTAATTTTTTGGCGGCTGGTGTATGGCTCGAACAAAGTACGTAGGCAGAAAAAATTGACGGCTATGTACAACGACTGATGTGCTCGGTGGTACGACAGTTGTATACGACGTTGTACGACTGGATTGATTCATTGTACAGTGGCGGTTGTGTACAAAAGATTTGCTTCGTAATTCTTTTTCCCTCCTGGTTTCTTCTGAATTTGCAGTGAAATTATTATATATTTTTCTTCGAATAAAATTTTCAGACTTAGCGCGACCAAGGGCCTGATTGTGGTCAATGACTTGCAAATCGAAAAATTCTGCTAAATTGGGTGTGGCTAAAAAGCCAAAATTTTGTTGCCAACAATAATGGACTTGACCAAGGGTCTACTGGCCAAAGGTCAGAATTAGGTTTCACTCTGATACCAAATGTAAGGAATCAACTTGGTTCACTTATGTAAATATCCAATTTAAAAAGGACAATAGGTTAAAATCCATATAGGACAAGTAATAATAATTGAATAAGATATGATATGATGATTTATAATGATAATGAGGGCCGTATATATTGGTGTTGTATATCTCTCCGATATATCGCCGATATTCCGATAAATTCTGAGTTAAACACCTGTCCGATATATTCAAAATATCTTGAGATATTCTGAGTTCCTGTCTTGCGACATTTTCCGAGATATTTCGATATTTTCCGCCGATGTCACCGAGAAGTTACATTCCAGACCCTCGCCGATACTTTCCCCGAGACGAGATATACAACATTGGTATATATACCCATGTAGGGGTGCCCCTTCGCTAAGAGATGTGACCTTTTATTAGGAAGGTGTCTCTTTATTATATATTAATCATTAATTATTAATTATTGTTAATATTTATTTATTTATATATTTTAAATATATTTATGTTTGTTGCATATATATATATAAAAAGTTGTATAGTTAAATTATATATACAAATTTACATTTTTTTCCAAGTTATACTGCCTGGGGAAAACCCCCAAATACTTCCCCTCATTTTGAGGATGGTACCCAGGGTAAACCATAGAATATTCAGGGCAATAGGTCGATCAACTACAGGGCTCAAAGCCATTACAACATTATACTTGTTAAGAGCTCAACATATCACTTGCGGGAATTGGACCCAGGTGGGGAGGATAACAATTATTCCTCCCAACCACCCGAGCTAGACCCAATTGACATTATATATATAAATTTACATAGTTATACATAATATATAATTGAAAAACTACAAAATCTATAATTTAAAAAACTACCAAAACTACAAAATATATAAGTGATATAGTATAAAAAGCTGCAAAATATATAAACGAGCAACTGTGGCCTGTATCAAATCGCTGACTTACAATACAATAGGAAATCTCCATCGCCCATTATCAACAGTCACTGTGGCTGTCATAGATGAAGGCACAACAATTGATGTGGGAGTCATAACACTGAGATGGAGCTGCAGCTATTGACAACAAGTGGAGGTGGTGTGGGTTTAGAGAAGGTCAACATGGATATCGGGCCAAACCTCCACGAATTAGGGTTGAACCTCTGATTTTCTTTGAAGTTTTCCAAATTTTGAACTTCAACCTTGAAGTTCAGTGAACCCTGTGACTTAGATTGTAGGAGGTGATGGAGCTTAAGGAGAATTAGGATCAGGTGGTAACTGGCTTGTAGATGGTGGGGTGGAGGTTGTCAAAGGTTGTTTTCTTAGATCGTATTCCTGAAATGGCAGGGATTAATTCCATACCCAACGTTGGCCTTGTTGCCGTCCTAATACACACCTGGGTTATCGTGGAAGAAACCTTCAATCCACTTGGTGTGTCCTTGGGGGCAAGTCTCGAGTCAAGGTGCTGTCACCTGATCCTCAACTCCTCCGTCTAGGCCAACTCCTAGCGAAGCCAAGGGGGGTAGTCCCTATAAAACGAATCTAAGGCTTTTAAAATCTAAGAAAGAAAAAGACACTTATTCTAGGAGTTTATTTACGCAATTTTCGGCAAAATTTAACTAAGGAACTCAAGCTAAAGAGCTAGTTTCCTTAGGGTCTTTTTGTTGCTGTTATAAAACATAAATACAGAGGTACTATAATTACCAAATATGACTTGAAAGCTTTAAGAAAAGAAACTACTCTTTAGCTTATGAATTTCTTGAAAGAAAGCAAGCTAAAAGAAGACTTTTCTTATGCTAGATCTAGTTAATTAGATGAAACTTGAAAGCACAACTTAGATCTAGTTTATCTTATG
>ML810468.1:182822-204522 GCA_009831015.1 Picea engelmannii
CAACAACAACATCCATCACCTCGGCTTGGTCCTATAGCAGAGATGGATCTTGCTCCATGAGGTAATGAGTCCGGGTATCATGGTATGTGTCACTCTGATCCTCAAAACCTTTGAATATGTGCATTTAGTTCTTTTTGTTTCTAGCGGGTGCCTAGATCTTATACTCATACACTTGACCATGTTTGGGGGGAATGACAGGATGCCCTAGTAAGCTTGTGCCCATAGGTTTTGAGTTTCTACTGGGGGATTTTTGAAGACTCGTCGTCCGCTCCCGTCACACTCATCGTTCGATCTCGTCATGCTTACCACTTTCCATCTTACTTCCCACTCATCCATCCCATTCACATTGGCCTGGGCATTGGGTTGGCCAATCATTAAAGGGTTGCACCTTGCCTTGTGGGAAGAAGGGGCTAAAGGCCCAGAAGGTAAAAGAAGCTGGCAAAAGATAAAATCCTAAAAAATAAAACCTCGAGATGCTTCGCCCAGGGATCCCCGAGAAAGCAGTAAAAAGCTTCTCAGCAAGAAACAAGAGGGACCCATAAAAATAATAAAGCAAGACCTAGTCCGAGGATAGGGGGTCTCATCACGAGCCAACCTATTAGGTCCATGGGCATCTAGAGGTATGACACTACTAGCAGCTGGTTACCATGCCAGGGTAGTGGCTCTTGGTGGCATAACCAAGAGAAGGGGGTCTCATCACGAGCCAACCTTCTCATTTCCGTGAAAGTGCTTGTGGGTAACATTGCCACCACTGGTCACCACGCCAGGGCAGTGTCCCCTAATTAGCTTCTTGAAAGAAAAAGCAATAAAGAAATAAGAATAAAAGACATGAATGGGCTTGGAAACATTTGCTTCCAGAACAGGTGCAACTCGCCTTCTGCAAAGGCACCCATAGGTAAGCCCTGCATTTCCCTGCTATCACTGCACCCCTTGTCAGGACATCCCTTATCCACCTCATCCATTAATATGACTTGGATTTGATTTCTTCTGGAGACATCCCACAACCAGTGGACACTAGCCCAATAAGATGCCCTGTCATTTCCTCCAAACTTGCCTTGTAGATTTGTATAATGTCTTTGAGCACTTGACTGGGTAAAAGGGGTTTTATGCACATGTTTAATAAAATTGATGATTGGATGTGATTGACATTGCTATGATCCCTGTGACTTATGAGCCCGTGGAGGGAGTATTTGTTGATGTGCAGGATCATACCCAACGGACATGTACCATATTGGACAGGTACACATGGGGAGACAATTAGTTCAGACCTCCATGGGGCTGAAGAGCCCACCAGATGGATGCTTAGACCCCAACAGGGGGCAGAGACAAGACAAGGGGTTTGCACTGGAGAAGAGGAGGACGTTCCACAGAGGCACCCTGGTAGAGCCTTACCTAGGGGGGTTGTGTCGTCTCCACTGGAACGTTGGCCTTGGAAGGCCCATGGCGTCATCCAGGATGCCCATGACGTCATCCAACATTGTGGACGTTTTGGGGAGGCAGTTATGGCACGTGTGGCAGCTTGGAGAAGCCCAAGGAGGGCTAACGTTTTGCTCCAGGAAGCCAATGATGCCCTAAAAGGGGCTAACGTCACCCTAGAAAGGGCATGCCATCTTTACTTTTGCTTGATTAGGGTTTAATTTATGACATTTAATGTAACACTATTATTTGGTATTTTGGCCTTGTCGCCCTTTTGGTGACCTAAATTTTATTAAGGTCACTTGGTATTGTATAAGTAGAGAGCTACAACTCTCATTTTAAAGATCATCTTTCACTCACTACTTGGTGAGGTCTGAAATTTGCGCCCTCTTCTAGTGTTTGGGTTGAAATTTTGGTGCGCACTTGTTGAAGGAGGCTTTTTCCTTGGATATTTTGGCATTTTCTTGGTGGAAGGTTTACAACTAGGGTTTGGCTATATGAATGCTTGGTGGATGTAAGTGAATTTCTGCAATCCTTCTTGATTGAATGGTTAAGGTATCTTTTACTTGCATTTTGGTATTATAATTTGCTGGATTAAACCCTAGGGGACAAGAACATGTTGGTGTCCTTGTTTCATGTCCCTACTAAGTTATGCTAAGAGCTACTTTGTTGAAGATTGATGTTAGAGCCTTGCCATAGCAACACTCTATCTTTTACTCTTCAAGCTGGCCGTTTTTATCTTGTCATTGAGCTAAAGAAGGAGGAAAAAGCACTAAGGCCTAGGGTTTCTACAGCTTAGTGAGCCTTTTTCCCCTAGGGTTTGATTGATAAAGCCTTGCCTTAGCAACACTTGATCATCAAACTCTCTTGTCTTTATCCCTAGCATTTATTACTCAAGAGTCAAGCTAGCTGTCTTAAATTACCTTTTGAGATAGAGGAGGAAGACGCACTAAGGCCTAGGTTTACTACACCTTAGTGAGCCGTCTCCCCTAGGGGTTGATTGTTGAGGCCTTGCCTTAGCAACACTTCAACTTTAAACCCTCTTGTCTTTAGCCCTATCACTATCATTTCGGCCCTTCAACATTTCCAGCTATTTGACTTCATTTTCCCTAATAATGCACTCATCTAATGACCTTCTATGTTTGAGTAGTTTGATCATACACACATCCAATACTTTGAACAACTACTAATCCTTCTAACCCTACCCGAGACTAACATTTACTAACCCTATTGCTGCCGTCATCTATTTATTCTATAAACATCTCCATGCAATATTTATTGTGTCTTTAAAGCAATTGAAAGATTGGCTAAGGCGTTGCTTCTAGTATTATTGCATTCATGATAAATTGCCATTGATAATTATGAAGCTTCTTTAGCCTTTATTGTGAAGTGACATATTGTAATCATTGCTATTGTACATTGTTGATTTGCTTCATTACTATTGCTTTATATCAAAAGTCCTTGATTATATGAAGTACTAACCAAGCAAGTGATCTTGCGCATGTATAGTTTTCCTGTTGCTTTGTCTCAGGTAGGTACACTCTTGGTTACTATTTCTAGTTATCTTTACTCTTATTGGCTGAGTAGCCGGACTTTCTGATTGGTGGTAACTTGTGAGGGGGGGAAACTTTCTACTTGACTATAAGCCTTTGTCTTCTCAAAACCCTAGGTCACTGGGTACGTCTCCCCTGGGCCTACCACCCTAAATAGAAAGAGCTATCCTATTAAGGTGACAGTGGTAGGATAGTCTCAGTTTCGCCAGTTTGCCTTTCTTCCATCCATCTTTTACTTCAACTACAAACTGTGCAATAACATTTTGGCGCCGTTGCCGAGGAACACTGAGTCAATTCTCCGCAAGACGACACTTTTCGGTAAGCCTTTCCTCAAGAGTCCTTATTTTAGAAAGCTTACCTGGCGACTCCACTAAGGGTGATTCCCTTATTTTTTTGATAATTTCAAGAAAATTATCTGGCGACTCCACTGATGACGAAGCCAACTATGACTTCTCAATGGGATCCGGGAAACTACAAGCCTTTAGACATTAGTAAAATCCCAGGATACCCTCAACAAATGCCCCTTGATTACAAAAATTTGCTCCCTAGATTCACTGGTGGTGATAGGGAGAGAGCCGATTATCACATGAGAAACTTCTGGGATTTCTTTCTGTCCCACCCTATCGCCAATGATGCTAAAGACGTGGTTATGAAACTTTTCTCCGCCAGTCTTTAATGCAATGCTAGAGAGTGGTATGACAACCTCCCCGATGCAAGCATCACAACTATGGAACAATTTGAAGAAACCTTTCTCAGAAGATGGGGTATTCAGTTGGAAGACATCCCAGTACTACTAAAAAGACTCGAGCATATAAAGAAAACTGAGGATGAGTCTATCAGAGACTTCTAGGATAGGTTTGAGGACATATTGTATCAAATTCCTGAAAGCCATCATTCTGAAGAGAAGTACCTTGTCCATCTTTATACCCATGCACTTTTGGTGCATCTAGGTTTTCCCCTCAGTAAAAGGGGCCCAAGGACGCTCAATGAAGCTCACAGCATGGCTGCAAGAATTGAGCAAAACATCTCCTTATCTGAGATAAGATACCTCTTTACCTTAGGACCTAGGTACTCTTAGTATGGAAAGTTTGGTTGCCCTTGAGAAGTTCATTGTTGATTTCCAAGAAGAAGGGGAACAAACCATAGATCAACATAGGACTACTAAAAACACAATTGAGGAGCTGGAACCTGAAGAAAACGAAGAAGTGTCAACATACCCTCCTCTCTCTGATGAAGCCATCCATGAACCTTCTCCCCTTGCGCAACAAGAAGACGATGAGGTTAGTTGTTTTCCTTTTCAGGATTTTGATGATACCTTGTTCCATGATTTAGAAAGTGAAGGAGAAGTGGAATCCTCAAACAAAGTAGATCCTCCTTGCTGTATTGTTGAAGATGAAGGGGCAATTCATGAGGATGAAACAATGATGCATGTTGAAAACACCCAAGTCCTCAAAGTTCCTGCATAAGAAGAAACAAATGCAGTAAGTTACCCTCCTCTCCAAATTTTTGATGATGCTCTACTTTATGATGGGGGAGATGAGGAGGAGATAAATGAGTCCTTGAATGCTTCAAATCCTGTATGTTATGATACAAATAGTGACATGGTTGATAACATTGATGAGTTCATACATGTTGGGAGACGTAGGTGGGATGTAGTTTGTTATGATATGGATACCATTTATGACATTGAGAGTCATTTCCAAGTGTTGCCTTTACAATTATCACAACAGGTTACTCTTGACCAGTGGAAACAAGGAGATAATATTACCAACACTTTCCAAACACCCAAGGTTGACCTAGTCTTGTATTTCCCTGATACTTTTCTGTCGTACCTTGAGGTTTTTGATGAATACTCCTCTGAGCACTTGGATGTATTCCATGAAGAAGATTGTAAACCACTGTTGTGCTCAGATCTTGATGGGAGTAAGGACATCATTCGCCCAAAGAAGGATCCTTTTGACAACTTTCTCCAGCCACCTCCGATTACTTTACTTTGTTGTGTCTCTAGAGGTGTAGTTGGGAGATATGTCTTTTGTTTTAAGTTTCCTCTGGGGCAAGCCCTAGAGTCCAAGGGTTGGTTGAATACTTCAAGAATAAGTCTGTTATCTCAGCTTTTCAGCTTTCCCTTAGAAGTTTGCCAGTTATTTACTAGATCCTTGTCAATCCCTTCTAGGATTTCAGATCATGAGGACGTCCTAGGTAGCCAACTTTCAGACCTTGTGAGTCAGTTTTCTGAACCTTTGACTTTTCATGATCCCTTCCTGAAGTGGATTGAACACTTTCCTTAGAGATTGACTTGGCATGATTTTATCCCTCCCACCCGCCTCCATGAGTTAGACTTTGTGATTTCCGATGATACGATATATTCTCTAACCCATGTTATTTTTGTGCTTAACTTATCATTGTTTTGGTTTATGATGAAGCACAAAGGCAGGTATTGTGGGACATTGCTGGATTGGTTTCACTGGTCATTTGACTACACCTAACACCCAACCAACAGGTAAGTACAGGTAAGTAGGCATTTGCATTCATTGTATATACCATTTGCATTTCATACTAGAGTAGTTTGCTTTCGCACTTGTACATATGCTTGCTTTCAATTTTATATATGTGAGCTGGGGGTGATATTACCACCCCAAATGATTACTGATAGTTTCTTTTGAGATAAAGCAGGTTAAAGGTTATGCCAGAGATGCTGAGGTTCTCATGCGTTCGACGGTGAGCACATGTCCTCGAGTTGGAGCCAGATGTTATCCCCCATTTTAGGGATAACTAAGGAGATTGTGTCTCGAGGCCCACAGGTCCTAGACATGGAGTATCGAGAGCCAGATCGACTTGAGCATGGCCCTGGAGGGCCCATCTTTTCTTCCTTTCAGTGCCTCCGCTTTGTCAGCAACAACAACATCCATCACCTCGGCTTGGTCCTGTAGCAGAGATGGATCTTGCTTCATGAGGTAATGCCTCTGGGTATCATGGTATGTGTCACTCTGATCCTCAAAACCTTTGAATATGTGCATTTAGTTCTTTTATTTTCTAATGAGTGCTTGGATCTTATACTCATCCACTTGACCATGTCTGGGGGGAATGACAGGATGCCCTAGTAAGCTTATGCCCATAGGTTTTGAGTTGCCACTGGAGGATTTCTGAAGACTCATTGTCCGCTCCTGTAATACTTACAACTTTCCATCTTACTTCCCGCTCATCAATCCCATTCACATTCGTCCAGGCATTGGGTTGGCCAATCATTTAAGGGTTGCACCTTGCCTTGTGGGAAGAAGGGGCTAAATGCCCAGAAGGTAAAAGCAGTTGGCAAAAGATAAAAGCCTAAAAAATAAAACCTCGAGATGCTTTTCCCAGGGATCCCTGAGAAAGCAGTAAAAAGCTTCTCAGCAAGAAACAAGAGGGACCCATAAAAATAATAAGGCAAGACCTAGTCAGAGGATAGGGGGTCTCATCACGAGCCAACCTATTAGGTCCATGGGCATCTAATAGTATGACACTACTAGAAGTTGGTTACCACGCCAGGGTAGTGGCTCTTGGTGGCATAGCCAAGAGAAACGGGGTCGCATCACGAGCCAACCTTCTCATTTCTATGAAAGTGCTTGTGGGTAACATTGCCACCACTAGTCACCACGCCAGGGCAGTGTCCCCTAATTAGCTTCTTGAAAGAAAAAGCAATAAAGAAATAAGAATAAAAGGCATGAATGGGCTTGGAAACATTTGCATCCAGGACAGGTGCAACTCGCCTTCTACAAAGACACCCACAGGTAAGCCCTGCATTTCCCTGCTATCACTGCATCCCTTGTTAGGACATCCCTTATCCACCTCATCCATTAACATGACTTGGATTTGATTTCTTCTGGAGACATCCCACAACCAGTGGACACTAGCCCAATAGGAGGCCCTGTCACTTCCTCCAAACTTGCCTTGCAGATTTGTATAATGTCTTTGAGCACTTGACTGGGTAAAAGGGGTTTTATGCACATGTTTAATAAAATTGATGATTGGATGTGATTGACATTGCTATGATCCCTATGACTTATGAGCCCGTGGAGGGCGTATTTGTTGATGTGCAGGATCATACTCGACGGACAGGTACCATATTGGACAGGTACACATGGGGAGATGATTAGTTTGGACCTCCATTGGGCTGAAGAGCACACCAGATGGATACTGAGACCCCGACAGGGAGCAGAGACAGGACATAGGGGTTTGCACCGAAGAAGAGGAGGACGTTCCACAGAGGCACCCTGGCAGAGCCTTAGCTAGGGGGATTGTGCCCTCTCCACTAGAATGCTGGCCTTGGAAGGCCCATGACGTCATCCAGGATGCCCATGACGTCATCCAACATTATGGACGTTTTGGGGAGGCAGTTATGGTAGTTATGGCATGTGTGGCAGCTTGGAGAAGCCCAAGGAGGGCGAACGCTTTTCTCCAGGAAGCCAATGATGCCCTAAAAGGGGCTAATGTCACCCTAGAAAGGGCATGATGTCTTTACTTTTGCTTGATTAGGGTTTAATTTATGACATTTAATGTAAAGCAATATTATTTGGTATTTTGGCCTTGTCGGCCTTTTGGTGACCTAAATTTTATTAAGGTCACTTGGTATTGTATAAGTAGAGAGCTAAAACTCTCATTTTAAAGATCATCTTTCACTCACCACTTGGTGAGGTCTGATATTTGTGCCCTCTTCTAGGTTTTGGGCTGAAATTTTGGTGCGCACTTGTTGAAGGAGGCTTTTTCCTTGGATATTTTGGCATTTTCTTGGTGGAAGGTTTACAACTAGGGTTTGGCGATATGAATGCTTGGTGGATGTAAGTGAATTTCTGCAATCCTTCTTGATTGAATGGTTAAGGTATCTTTTACTTGCATTTTGTTATTATAATTTGCTGGATTAAACCCTAGGGGACAAGCACATGTTGGTGTCCTTGTTTCATGTCCCTACTAAGTTATGCTAAGAGCCATTTTGCTGAAGATTGATGTTAGAGCCTTGCCATAACAACACTCTATCTTTTACTCTTCAAGCTGGCCGTTTTTATCTTGTCATTGAGCTAAGGAAGGAGGAAAAAGCACTAAGGCCCAGGGTTTCTACACCTTAGTGAGCCTTTTTTCCCTAGGGTTTGATTGATGAAGCCTTGCCTTAGCAACACTTCATCATCAAACTCTCTTGTCTTTGGCCCTAACATTTATTACTCAAGCTAGCTGTCTTAAATTACCTTTTGAGCTAGAGAATGAGGAAGACGCACTAAGGCCTAGGTTTACTACACCTTAGTGAGCCGTCTCCCCTAGGGTTTGATTGTTAAGGCCTTGCCTTAGCAATACTTCAACATTAAACCCTCTTGTCTTTAGCCCTATCACTATCATTTCGGCCTTCAACATTTGCAGCTATTTGATTCCATTTTCCCTAATAACGCACTGATCTAATGACCTTCTATGTTTGAGTAGTTTGATCATACACACATCCAATACTTTGAACAATTACTAATCCTTCTAACCCTAGCTTAGATTAACAATTACTAACCCTATCTCTGCCGTCATCTATTTATGCTATAAACATCTCCATGCAACATTTATTGTGTCTTTAAAGCAATTGAAAGATTGACTAAGGCGTTGCTTCTAGTATTATTGCATTGATGATAAATTGCCATTGATAATTGTGAAGCTTCTTTAGCCTTTATTGTGAAGTGACATATTGTAATCATTGCTATTGTACATCGTTGATTTGCTTCATTACTATTGCTTTATATCAGAAGTCCTTGATTATATGAAGTACTAACCAAGCAAGTGATCTTGCGCATGTATAGTTTTCCTGTTGCTTTGTCTCAGGCAGGTACACTCTTGGTTACTATTTCCGGTTATCTTTACTCTTATTGGCTGATTAGCCGGACTTTCTGATCGGTGGTGACTTGTAAGGGGGAAAACTTTCTACTTGACTATAAGCCTTTTCCTTCTCAAAACCCCAGGTCACCGGGGACGTCTCCCCTGGGCCTACCACCCTAAACAGAAAGAGCTATCCTATTGAGGTGACAGTGGTAGGATAGTCTCAGTTTCGCCAGCTTGCCTTTCTTCCATCCATCTTTTACTTCAACTACAAACTGTGCGATAACACAAACCATTGGAGACAAAATATGCAAAGTCTACAGTCTACTCATGTCTATACCATGTAAGGCCCATGCCAGCACCGGTGCCTAATCAACCATGTTGACCAGGTTGCCCTATCCATTTTTCATTGGGTTTATATCTTAGTTCTTCATTTACATGGGCTTATAGCCTTCCATTCATCACTGAAGACACTGCTTAATAAAATGTTTTACTACTGCTGTTGAGTTTAAGATTTAATATTGCCTTGATAGATCGTGGCTTCCTGAACCTGCTTGGTTGGAGCCTCATCTCCTACATGTATGTGGTAGATATAGAGACAGATATGGAACTTTTAAGAAAACATAATTGAACCATCTTCAACCTCCAACAACACTGCTATCTCTGCAATTATTCCAGCGGCCTGTTGGGTCTCTAAAATAACTACACTATCCTCTGGATAAACATTTCTGACAGAACCTGAGACTACAGGTTTGTGATACCTGATGTGGTGAATCACCCAGGTCGTCAGATTCTTCAACATATTTTCATGCTGAATCTCACAGGTCTTCCAATATGGCTTCTTGGCATGTTCTGTTCCTTCTGATAAGACACAGAAGAGTAAATCCCCCGGATCTGATAGCATTTGACAAGGTCTTGACTCGGTGGAGTTAAGACGGACTCGGCTGAGTTGTACCGGTTTGGTACCAAACTGGTCACCTGAGTCAACTGAAGGGCCGAGTCGGTACGGTTGGGGTTTGACTTGGCCGAGTTGACTGAGTCCGAGTCAACTCGGTCCGAGTTTGAATACACTGAGAATTATGGCCAGTGCTTTTCACTATGACTGTCGTCATGAATCCTACAGTTGCAACATTATTCCTTGTATTGGCCTGGATTGGCCAATACGAGCAAGATTGGACTGTATTGGCCTTTCCTGTATGGAAATATGGCTGTAGTTATGTCATTGTTTTGTACAATACGGATATGGTACTGTCAGCGTATTGTTGACCATATAGTATCCGTATTATATTGCTGGTCGCTGATGTACTCTGTACTGTATGGCTGACACAAAAAACCCACGAAAAGGCACTGAATACCCATGAAAAACCCACAAAACCCCCTAAACTTGCATTAAAAACCTATAAATTATCCACTAAATTTCAATTTCAAGGAATACATCTGTTCTATTGTGTGTTCCTGAGGTTGAGATTTGTCCAATGCATGTGATTTTACAACTGTTTTCTGAAATTCACCCAGAGAAAAGACGAGTTGTGCTTCTGGGCTGCATTTTACTGTGTTTTTTGGTTGCATTTCACTGCATTTCTTGGCTACGTTTTGGCCAGTCTAGGCTGTGACAGTGCATCTCTGGGATGCATTTCGCTGTGTTTCTGGGCCGTGATTTCAACCAATCTAGGCTGAGTTTCTGGGATGTCCTTTTTAGCTGCATTTAAATTCATTGCCAGGTAATCTTGATTCTTATCTATCACAGCTATCGGTTGTATTGTTGTAGGGAGTTGGCATTGAATGCAGCTTCAAAAATGACTTTCACAATCCTCTCAAAAGGAAGAACATCAAATTTGTGAAGGAAGTTGTGATGTATATATCCATATCGGAGCCATACATGGTTATTTTGGATACACATTTTTTGTGTACCGAACTGTATTCATATTTGTATTTGTATTCATGTTTGAATCTTGCTGCTGCGTTGTTAAAGGGGTGAGTATTGTTATTCAGATTTTGTCTTGGGGGCACATTTCAATTTGCCTGCAAAATTTTCTCGTCTGATTAAATTGGAAATTGGTACTGTCACTACTAGAAGTTTCTTCTCCTTTTCTTCTTTGAAGGATGATAAAATTGTTGCTTAGTTTTTTCAACGCCCTTTGAATATTATCTAACTCCGGATTGGGAGTAGGGTTAATCATATGGTTGGTATCACCGTCTGATTCAAATTTATGGGTGGTATCACTTATAAAATAAATGTGTTTAAAGCTGCGGTCATCCTAGAGATGGACCTCTGTTTCTCAGTAACCAAAGTGTCTCCACAGGATGCATTGAAAGTTTTTGATATTTCCCCTTTTAATAATAAAAGAACTCATATGGTCCATAGCTACTACATAAAAATCAAAGATCAGTTCAGTAGAGGTCTTTTATTTTCAAGAATTCTTTGATACAAATGTTGAAACCTTGAATTAAAGTCACATACCTTTTCATTGGGTTCTTTCTTTAAATTGACAAGCTATTGCACCAATCTTCCTATGTCTTGGTCAGCACCAAATTTGTCCAGGAAAGTTTCTTCAAACTCGTTCCAATTGTGGATGGACAAACTAGGCAAGCTATAAAACTAGGTTGACACCTTTCCCTCAAAGGATCAAGGGAATATTCTGCGTATGATATTTTCATTCATACATACTACAGTCTAATAGCATGGATATAAGCCTTAATATATCCATGCTATCGCACCAATCTTCCTATGTCTTGGTCAGCACCAAATTTGTCAAGGAAAGTTTCTTCAAACTCGTTCCAATTGTGGATGGACAAACTAGGCAAGCTATAAAACTAGGTTGAGACCTTTCCCTCAAAGGATCAAGGGAATATTCTGCATACGATATCTTCATGCATACATACTACAGTCTAATAGCATGGATATAAGCCTTAATATACTCTTCTCTAGCAATGGAGTCATCAACACTAAATTTTGGTCACTTTTTCTGCATCCTTGGGTAAATCGTGCAGTGGAGGTGTTGGATCCATGAAGTTAACCATTTAGGAGCTATATGGTGATCCACTCTTTGTAATAGAAGTACTTATGATATTTGTATATGGACTCTGAACATATAATATATGTATATGGACTCTGAACAGGGGTTCAGGTTTAGGTTGTATTGCCTTCTTACATTTGCCTTTGTCCTTCCTAGGCTTCTGATGGTGTTCTAAAACTAGAGGATTAAAAGGGATTCCTGTCTTTTTAGCAGGTCCTTGAGTGATGGGTCTCAAAATATTGAGTTTTAACATGCCCTCCTTTTAATGCCAATTTTGTTGGCGAGGATTTTGTGTCCTTGGCAACAGGGATGGGTAAGTGAGCCTAAAACTTTAAATGTTAACTTCTCATCATTAAATGCTTACCTTCCAGTTAGAGGTCTGGTTAACTATGTGGAAGTTTAATGCACTTGGGCAATTAGTGCAAAACTGAAATTTCACCTTCTTCCTAGAAGGTTTCCTGGATTTAAGCCCTAGAATTTTGTCCTTTAGGACTGCTGTAAATTAGAGTATAAAACAGCAGTGGAAAGATCACAATAGTTTACTTCAAACGGCCCCAAATTTCCTGGCAATTCAAGCAGAAAAGATACCAAACAAAGAGATAAGTTTCATCCACTTCTAGGGCAACTTATCAGCCTATAATGAGATTTGAAAATGCACTTTTACAGCAGTAGTTACAGTAGTATAACAGGAGTAAAATCAGCCCCTTATATCTTCCTTATATGTCAAATCACTTAACAATTTTCTTTTTTACTTATGTCCTAAGTCACCGGATTCATTCTAAATCCCCCTGCATCGCCTGTCATCGAATCCAACATGATTTGACTTGACATGTGTTGGATTTGATGGTTCAACGTGTCACGTGCACGTGATGTGTGAATTATGTGTCCAACACCACGAAAAGGCGTGCCACGAAATTTGGACACCTGTCCCGCAGAAAAGCGGTCTGCGGGCCCTCAAAACTGATTTTTGAGTTGTCTTTTGGCTCATTTTTCCCACAGGTTGGAGCAGCAAGTGAGTTAAAGTGCAGCAAAGGGATTTGGTGGAGTGTGAGAAGGGATTCCAAGTACCAAGCAAGTGGATTTGTCCACCATTCTTCAAGTTGTTTTCTACAACATTAGTGCAAGAACTTTGCTACAGAAGCCATGGCTCAATGATCAAGGGCAGCTAGAAGAGGGAAAAATAAAGGGAGGGATTTTCCCACTAATGTTGTCCCCCCATCTTCATTTTCAACAGGGTCAGCTAGTGTCCCGTCCAAGGTTGTTGGGAGCAGGAGCGTCGATTTTAAAAATTTTCCAGGAGAGGGAGTGTTTCGGGAGCATTTTTTATATAATACATAAAAAATATATATTTTGATGCATATATATATATATGTATAAAACATGCAAAATGTTTAATCAATCGCAAAAAACATGAAAACATAGATATAAGATCATTTCACCAATTGATTAGAGATGATCATTAAAGCATCAACCATTTAGTACACATATAACATCAATCATAAACATTTGTCATCAATAGATTGTAAAATCCAACATCAACCACAGAATGAAATAGTCTAGTCTCTAGAGCATCCATGATCATATTCATTACCAAAGAGTTGTAACTTGTAAGATTCATAATTTCAGTCAATAGTTCAAAGTTCAAAGTTCAAAACTTCAAAATTCAAATTTTAAACTTTAAAGTTCAAACTTCAAAGGTAAATTGTCATATAATGTTCTTAAGTTCATAAGTTCATAACTTCATTGTTTACAGAATAAGCCATAATAAAGAGTCAAGAGTCAAGACAAAGTACTAAGTTTTAGAGACTACTTCTAAACAGGAAACAAAAAAAGAGATCTAGTATATAGTAGCAACTTAGCAAGTACTAAGTACTATGCTCTAAGTTTTCCTCTTGCCACGTGAAACTTCTAGTTTCTTCTCCTGTGCTCTTTGAAGAAGAGTAGGAACAGGTGGAAGTGATCGTGGAACACGACCAACAGCTGAATGGCCCCCACGTGACAATGGACGTTGTGCAGATAAAGGTAAAACTGATGAATTTGGAACCTTTGTAGTGTATGGGGGTGGCATGTTTCCTCCAGGAATATGATCACCATCATGATCACTCAAAAATTCCTCTTCCAAGCGCTCTAAAACAATGGTTCCATCCTCCAAATTAGTCTCCTCTGGATTGTTATCCCAAGTCATATCTCTTTTACAAAAAGCATTCCCCCCTGAATCACAGTAATGCGACAACAACCTCAAGTTGTATGCACATAAACCAAGCTTTCTGCTCGGTCTGCATTCAAGCTGTGTCTCTTTACACTGTGGATGAAGCTATAGGTGCTCCAACACCTCTCTACAGAAGAGGTGTTAACGACATGAGAATGCACCTTCACCGCCAATTTATGCAAAGTTTTGGCAGAGGAGCCATACATGTTCCACCATTCGATAACACCCAACCTGTCTCGATCTTTGGTTGCATGCAAGTTACCAAAGAGTCCATGCTCACTGATGTATTTGCTAAATTTGCTTCGTACTTGAGCACAGTCCACTTCATCAGGTACCAACTTGTCCAATGCAAGCATATATCCATTTTGCACTTCTGGATCTGTGTGTGGTTTTCTCCTTTCCCCACCCCCGAGTGCTGGTTGGGCCAACCAAGATGAAGAATAATATTTTGGTGTAAGGACATATGCCAAGGCATGGAGTGGAAAATTCAAATTATCCCACCTTTTGACCACAAGTTTATGGATATGATCATACAAGATCACATCCTTCTGCTGAACAATGTCTTTGATTTGGCCTAGCATGCTGTCCATCTGCTCATACACCTCTCCAATCACTGATCGATCTGTATCTGCAAACCAAATCATAATGTAAATGGGTTTGGTGAACTGCAGAATATACTGAACTTGTTGCCAAAAATGGCCATCAAGAACTGTGTCCCCCACCTCCTGAAAGTCACTTCTCTCAGATACGGATGTAGCCCTGTCTTTTAGATCCTGCCATGAATCACTCGAGGCCATACAAGCCAATGCCTCTCTTACCTTCAACAGGCGCCTGAAGGTGAGATAATAGCTAGCAAATCTGGTCTTTGCAATCTTTAGTAACTCCAACTTGGAGTGACTGCAAAAAATGTAGTGAGTCATGCTATGATTGGTAATAAATCTTATCATCTTCTTCCCTCTCTTGTACAAAGCACCAATTGATCTATAATCATGGTCGTTCATTTTAATGATGTCATGCATAAAAAGGTTCATTGTGTGAACCAAACACCCCAACCAAAATATATTGTGGTACCTATCTTCAATGATTGGTCCTGCTGCCTTACAATTAGCAACATTATCAGTGATGACTTCAATGACATTGTGGGGCCCAATATCTTGAATGGTTTTAAGCAAGGCATTTGCAATATTAATCCTTGTTTTGTAGCGATCTGAGTAGTCATGGGCTGAAAGGAAGATCGAACCACTAGAAGACACGCCAAGAATATTTATCAATGGCTTGCCTTTCACATTTGTCCAACCATCAGATACAATTGATACCCCATGTAGGTTCCACTCATTTGTAAATATTCCTAGAACACCTTGGATTTTGGCTCTTTCCTTGTCAAGTCCCAAGGTTCTAGCTTTGTCATACCACATGCATAGAGAAACTTGTAAACCTTTAGGGGCTCCTATAACCTTTAGGGGCACCATTGATGGCTTGGACATTTCATGTCTGTTATCGCACAGTTTGTAGCTAGGAAGAAAGGCTAGAAGATAGAGGGCCAAACTGGCGTAACAAGAACCTATCCCACCCAATGTCACCACAATGGGAAGGTTCTTTCTCTTTAGGGAGGTGAGGCCCAGGGGAGACATCCCCGGTGACCTGGGGTTTTGAAGAGGCTAAAGGATAATTAGACAATGACAAGTATCCCCCTTCACAGATCACCACCAAAACAGATAGTCCGACTTATAGCCATCAAAGATAACCAAGTAGAATCCCTGCCTGAGAACAAAGCAACAATAAACTGATATATGCAGGCTCTGGTTAGTGCTTCATATATATCAAAGACTATCTGATATTCAATATAAGCAATTTGAAAGTAAATGTTGACGAAGTCAATGTTTACGAAATAACACAAAAAGATAATGTCACTTCACCAATAAATACTAGAATGATATGGCATTCAATGCAATAAATCAATACTTGACTTAATTAATGCCTTTAACTACCATTCAATTGCTCATAAAGTAAACGTTGCTGCATTAAGATGTAATAACCAAGGATAACGTCAACAACTTAGGGTTAGTAGGGTTAGCTAGAGCTAGGGTTAGTGTAGTTAGGGTTTAAAATTCAAATAGTTTGAGAATTGTTTTACCAATTTCATTTCAACGTTGGAGGACTTCTAGATCAGTGCCTTAGGGTTTAATGGCGTCAAGAGTGAAGGACGCACAGGTTGAAGGAGGACGACTACGGACTGGAGGGAAGAGCTCTGAAGTGTTGCTATGGCAGGGCCTCAGAGACAAAACCTTAGGGGAGAGAGGCTCACTCCCGTGTTGCTATGGCAAGGCCTCGTGCTCTCTCCTCCTTCCTTAGATGGAAAAAACGGCTAGCATGAAAGATAAAGTCAAGACAAGAGAGTCAAATGAGGGAGAGTGTTGCTACAACAAGGCTCTATCATCAAACCCTAGAAGAAAACGACCCTAAGTTTAGATGACCTAGGCCCGGGATGTCTTCTCCTTCTTGAGCTCAAACAGGTACGGCTAACAAATGGAGAAAAGGAGAAAGGAGTGTAGCTATGGCTAGGCTCTCTTTTTCCTCTTCAATGGCTGAAAATCTCTCTATCAGGGGACATGAGACAAGGACCTACTTGTGTGCTTGTCACCTAGGGTTTTTGTTCAACAATAATCATAAATACATGCAAGAAATTAAACTACAACCATTCATTCAAGAAGTTTTGAAGAAAAATACTTACAATTCACCAAGAAATAAATGTGCAAACCCTAGTTGTAACAGCTTCCTTCAAGAGAAACCAAAATATGCCAAAATAGCCTTCTTTCAACAAGTGCGCATCACTCAATTATCCAATAACCCAAGATAGGGCGCTAATTTCAGACCTCACTAATGAGTGAGTGAGTTGTGATCAAAATGAGAGTGAAAACCCTCAATATATAGTGTATCAATGACCTAATTTACTTTTTAGGTCATAAAAAGGTCGACAAGGCCATAATACCAAAATAATATTGTTTTTACATTAAATGTAGGTGAAAACACTAATCAAGCAAAGAGGTAAGATGTCACCCCTTCCTAGGGTGACGTTAGCCCCTATTAGGGAAAATGTAGCCTCCTGAAGCAAGACGTTAGCCCTCAATGGGCTCCTCCAAGCTGCCACATGTGCCAACTGCCCTGTCCATCTGCCAACATGCTCATGATGATGTCATAAGCCTCCTGGTGATGTCCTGGGCCATCTAGAGCCAACGTCCCTCTGAAAGTGGGTCAATCCCCCTAGGCCAAGCAGTGCCGGGGTTCCTTTGGTGGAACGTTCTCTTCTTCTCTGGTGCAAAGTCTTTGATCATTCTCTGCCCTGTCTTTGCCCCCTGATGGGGTCTCATTATCCATCTGGTGGGCTCTTCAACCCCATGGAGGTTCGAACTGATCATCTCTCCATGTGTACCGGTCCAAATGGTACCTGTCCGTCAGGCATGGTCCTGAACATCAAAAGCTACGCCCTCCATGGGCTCATCAGTCACAGAGATCATAGCAATGCCAATCACATTTCATCATCGATATTAATAAACATATGCATAAAACCCCTAATAGATCAGTTAACAGCTCAAAGATATTACATAAGCTTGCAATACAAGTCTGGGGAAAAGGACAAGGCGTCCTATTGGGCTAGTGTTCACAGGAAAAAGAAAGTTCCCAGAAAGACCTCATCCAAGCCATGTAAGTGAGGGATGTGGTTAAGGGAAGTCCAAGCATGTGGGTGCAGTGAGGGCCAAGGATGCAATGTGTTATCTGTGGGTGCCTTTGTAGAAGGCGAGTTGTACCTGTCATAGATGCAGTTTTTCCAATCCCATTCTTGCCTTTATTCTTTTATTGCTTTTCTTTTTCTTTTTGTTCAAGAGCTAATCAGGGGACACTGCCCTGGTGTGGTGACTAGTGGTGGCAGCGTTACCCACAAGTACTTTCACAGAAATGAAAGGCTGGCTCGTGATGAGACCCCCTTTCCCTTGGCCATGCAGCCAAGAGTCACTGCCCTGGCATGGTAACCAGCTGGTGGCAATGTCATATTGCTAGGTACCCATGGACCTAATAGGATGGCTTGTGATGAGACCCCCTATCCTCTGACTAGGTCTTGTTTTATTATTTTCTTCCGGGTCCCTCTAGTTTCTTGCTGAGAAGCCTTTTATTGCTTTCTCGGGGATCCCTGGGCGAAGCATCTCGAGGTTTTATTTTTTGGCTTTTATCTCTTACCAACTTGCTTTTATCTTCTAGGCCTTTAGCCCCTTCTTCCCACGAGACAAGGTGCAATCCTGAAGAAAGGTCAACCCAATGCCCAAACAAGGGGAGTGGGACAAGTGAGCGGGAAATAAGATGAAATAGTGGTGCTATGATGGGAGTAGACGATGGATTTTTCAGAAGTCCCCCCAGTGGCAAACCAAAACCTATGGACAAAGGCTTGCTAGGACACCCTGTCAATCCCCCCCGACATGGTCAAGCGGGCAAATATAAGATCCAAGCAGTTGTTAGAAACAAAAGGAATTAAATGCATATATTTAAAGGTTTTAATGATCAAAAGTGACACATACCATGATACCTGGACCAATTACCTGATGGAGCAAGAACCCTTTCTGATACAGGACCAAGTCGATGGTGATGGATGCTACTGTCGCTGACAAAATAAGGATGATGGAAGAATAAAAGGTGGGCCCTCCAGGGCCATACTCAGGTAAATCCTGCTCTCGGTACTCCATGTCTAGGACCTGTGGGCCTCGAGACATGATCTCCTAGTTATTCCTAAAAGGTGGGGATAACATCTGGCTCCAACTTGGGGACATGTGCTCATCGTAGAGCGCATGAGAACTTCAGTATCTCTGGCATAACCTGCAGACCTGCTTGATCTCGAAAGAAGTATTAGTAACAAAATTGGGGTGGTAATGCCACCCCAACATACATATGTATGTGTGGACTGAAAGAAAACAATCAATAATGTGAAGCAAACTACTTACCTATACTTACCTGTTGGCTGGATGTTCGATGTAGTCAAATGACCAGTGTAACCAATCCAACAATGTCCCACAATACCTGCCTTTGTGCTTCATCATAAACCAAAACAGTGATAAATCAAGCACAAAAATGACATGGGTTAGAACATATATCATATCATCGGAGATTTCAAAGTCTAACTCATGGAGGCGAGTGGGAGGGAAAAAGTGATCCCAATACCTATTCTCAGGAGAGTGCTCAATCCATCTCAGGAATGGATCGTAAAAATTCAAAGGTTCAGGAGACTAACTCGAGGAATTTGAATGCTGGCTACCCTGGACGTCTTCACGAATTAAGGCCTGAGAAGGGTTTAGCAAGAGCTGAAAGGATGACTGACAATTCCTTAAGGGGAAGCTGGAATACTGTGAAAATAAGATTCTTTTTGAGGTACTCAAATTTCCCCAAAAATCCAGAATGAGGTTTTGTTTTATAGAAGACTTGGGATAAGTGTCATCTTTCCAAACCATACCTTTAGTGACATAGCAAGGTAAAGCAATCAAAGGGAGGTAGAAAACCTTATCACAAGCATTCTGTTTTACGAAAGTAACCTCTTCTCTCTTATCAAGATCTAAGCAGAATGAAGGTTGATAACTTTCTTCATAGGATAAATCTAAGTGCTCAGATGGATAGTCAACAAAGTCCTCAAGGTATGACTGAAAATTATTCGGAGAGGATAGCATCAAGTCATCCTTGGGTGTCTTAATAGAGTCAGGTTCTTGTTGCCTAATGTCAAAATTATTAGTAACTTCATGTGATAAATGCAAAGTCAACTTTTGTGAAGGACCATCAATGTTGTACATGGGGTCACCATCATATCTAATCATACCCCATCTACATTTCCCGACATGTATGAATTCATCAAAATTATCAACAAAGTCATTATCTTCATCATAACATGAAGGGGTTAAAACATCCAAAAATTCTTCACTTTCCACATCATAAGATAGAGAATCATTAAAAATTTGGAAAGGGAAGTAACTCACCTTGCTCACTTCTTCTTGTGCAGGAGCTTCAAATACTCGGATGTCTTCATCAAGTGGAAAACTTGCTTCTACATCTTCTAGTCTGTCCAAGGGCTCCAATTTTTCTTTATTGTTTGAGTCATAGAATAAGGTATCATCAAAAATTTCGAGAGGAAAATAACTTACCTCATTCTCTTCATTTTTTGCAGATGGAATAGGATCTTGGAGAGCTTTGTCGGATGGAGGAGCGGTTACTGGTGCTTCATCCTCATAATTCACCTTTCTAGTTACATTTTCACTGCATTCTATTGGATTATGGGGGAGGTCCTGCTCCTCTTCAAGGGGTTGACAATGTTCTTCATAAACCTCGTCTCTTATATCAGAGGATTCTTGTCATTGATCATGAAATGCTTTCCTGAGATCTTCTACAATCTCAGTGGTGAATCCTTTGTCATCTAGGGCTGCCATGAGGTTTTGAAGGACATCTTCACATGTTTGGCAACGTGGCTTGGTAAAGTCTATAAACCTACTGATAAGGTGTATGAACGATGATATACCCCTGTCTTTGCAACAACCCTTAAACCAATCTTGTAAGTAGGAGGGTAGAGTGAGTAAGAACAATTTTATAAGAGCATCCTCTCCTCCCAACCTTATCTTGCTCAAATACTCCAAAAAATTTACAATGTGAGGAGTTGGGAGGCCCAAAAAAGTTGGAGAGTTGTTCAGCCATTTTGTATCAAAGTAATTCGAGTATCCTTGAAAACTTCTGAAATCAATACTTGGATACATTCGTTCCTAGTGTGCCATGATCCCATAACTTGGAAATATCATAGATTTGAGAGTAAGGTGGCACCCTGTAAGATATTAGTGGAGTCGCCAGATAGTTTGCCTGAAACTATCAAAGGATAAGGGAAAACACCCTAAGTGGAGTCGCCAGGTAAGCTTGTAAGAATAAGACTCTCTGAGGCAAGGCTTACCGAAAAGTGTCGTGTTGAGGAGAATTGACTCAGTGTTCCCCGGCAACAGCACCAAAATGTTATCGCACAGTTTGTAGCTAGGAAGAAAGGCTAGAAGATAAAGGGCCAAACTGGCGTAACATGAACCTATCCCACCCAATGTCACCACGATGGGAAGGTTCTTTCTCTTTAGGGAGGTGAGGCCCAGTGGAGACGTCCCCGATGACCTGGGGTTTTGAAGAGGCTAAAGGATAATCAGACAATGACAAGTTTCCCCCTTCACAGATCACCACCAAAACAGATAGTCCGGCTTATAGCCAACAAAGATAACCAAGTAGAATCCCTGCTCGAGAACAAAGTAACAATAAACTGATATATGCAGGCTTTGGTTAGTGCTTCATATATATCAAAGACTATCTGATATTCAATATAAGCAATTTAAAAGTAAATGTTGACGAAGTCAATGTTTACAAAATAGCACATAAAGATAATGTCACTTCACCAATAAATACTAGAACGATATGGCATTCAATGCAACAAATCAATACTTGACTTAATTAATGCCTTTAACTACCATTGAATTGCTCATAAAGTAAACATTGCTGCATTAAGATGTAATAACCAAGGATGACGTCAACAACTTAGGGTTAGTAGGGTTAGCTAGAGCTAGGGTTAGTGTAGTTAGGGTTTAAAATTCAAAGAGTTTGAGAGTTGTTTGACCAATTTCACTTCAACGTTGGAG
>ML810469.1:23277-47261 GCA_009831015.1 Picea engelmannii
GGTGATTAGGTTTTACTACATCCTAACTTTTGTTTACTGCTTTTCTGTTTCATGCACTCTTGGACCATTAACACCTGTCCTGGTTTCCTTCGGGCAGGACAGGGGCTTCACAACTATATGTATTATTGTTAAAACTGCTATCAACCCCTCAGTGATACTGGTTTCCGGATACCGGCAGTATTTTTGGTGGTTTTTAGCCATGACTCTGTATTTTTGTTTAAAGTTCTGTGCTTATCTAATATAGAAGGTACTACCCTCTTTTTTATTTAAAAAAAAAAAAACATGAAGGAAGAAGTCCCCGAGGTGTAGGATAGTCGGTGACAGAGTGTGTTGTTAAGCCACTCCCTGTTGAAAAGTCACCGGTTCGAAACTTGCGGGGACAAAAAATCCAACCATGTTAAGGGTTGGTGTGGCTCAGGCCGGGTGCAATCCCTGGGTGATTTTGATGGCTTAGATGCCCCTGAGTCGCGGTTTCTCAAGCCAAAGGTTAATCCCACTGCCAAGAAGGTTCGGACAAATTAACAAACAAAAAAAAACATGAAGGAAGAAATATAAATAGGCTTTCTCTAAATTATTATCAATGGTTTTACTAATGTAGAAATTGAAAGATAATTATACTAATGTAGAAATCGAAAGATAATTAGTTATCAAATGTGTCTATTAGTGTCTTGGAATTGAAAGATCATTAATATGATAATCAAGGTACTTTAATGATTAATAATTAAAAATATATATATAAGTGTACTTTATCAAAATTTTGTGAATAATGTGAGTAGAATAAATATTTTTTTAATAATATAAATAAAATAAATACCAAAAAATAAAGTATAATGGATTGATTATTAATTAAAACAAAACTTTCCCCGGATGTGGACGTTAATGTGGTCTACCTGGATCCCATCAGTGTCACCTCCAACACACGCCTCGAGGAACACCTAGCTGTCGCCCCCTCCACTCTCCATGCAATTTAATCCCGCGCTCAGCTCGAGGATATGGGACTTAATTCTGCGAGCCTCTCCTCTTTGGTTCCAGTTATGTTGCAGTACTATGGCATCCTGAATGAACCTACACATGATGCAGACATTGAATTCCCAAAACTTCGCCCTTACAACCCCTAGAATACTCCTCTCCTCGCTCATAATGCTCATCCTTTGGCTCTTGCTCTTACTCCCACTCGATGGGCTTACTCAGAAACTTAGAGCTCTCCCGACAGCCTTATGTTGATATTCCCCACTATTCTTCCCCTGCCTTCGCTCCACCCCTGCATCAACACACATAGTGCATCAAACTCACACTATGCCTAAACGAATGCATGTAACTCCTCTCCTAGGGAGAGGGGGATGAGGAGGTTGAGCGACAGGCTTAGACTCTCATCCAGTCGTCGCTAGTCAGGAAGGTTATGGGCATTATGTCCCACACTCCATCATGCAATTGTTGGATGACTGGGAGGAAGATATGACCAACTACCGTACGAAAACTAGGCACCACAAAAGCTACTAGATGATAAAGAACTTGTTGGCTCGCTTCCTTGTCACTCTTATCGATGTCTTCATTCTGAGTCCCTCCGACTCACCTCAATCTCTTGGTGCATGCGTGCCACATTTGGATGGCCACCAAAAAAACCTGGCACCCTCAGACATCACTTGCAAGAAGACAACACCTTTGGACATCACCTGCAAGCAGACAATAGAACCTTAGCTGATAAAAAAGGAAGCTCAAATGAGTGACGCCCAGATTTCTCCCCCTATGTGGAAAGTCCATAGCAGTTACTTGTGTTCCCCATCCTCCTTCCTCAAGTGCACATGACTACCAGCTAAGGAGCAAATCTCTAGCTCCACCAACTCCTCCAACGATGGAAACAATGACTTTTTCGGTTGTCCATTGATTGAATAAATCCCCCCGATTCTCATCCTTAAGCCTCTCTCTCTCGTCTTTTGTTAAGTTTCCTATGTTTGACTCAATTATAGTTTTGTTTGTGTTGAATTAAAATCTGCCAATACATGATGTGGTTTTGTGCATCTGCTTTCCCTCCATGGGCATGCTTGTTTTTTTCCTAGTTTTTTACTATCTGGTTTCCCAATACGGGGAAGCCTAGACTTATAACTCTACATATTTCTCTCTGACGTTCCTTTATTAGTTTACCTATGTTCTCTTGATTGTACTTTTACATTATTATTAATGAATTAGCTCAGGTATTTACAAAATAAAAATAAAAATGAAACTTTGAATTTATTTTTTAAAGATAATATCGTAATTTGATTCTCAATTTAGAATGAAAATAATTATTGAAAGGAATTCTAGGTGCATAAAACACTACCTCTACCAATATATGAGAGAAGAATGTGTAGTAATTAAAAACATAATAGTTGCAAACAAATGAAATGAACAACTGTTAGAAAAACATAATCGTGGAGAAATAAAATAAAACAAATTTGGAAATAAAGCACATAAGATACACAATACAATAGAGACACAGATATACATGGTTCACCCAATGTGGGCTACATCCACCAGAAAAATTTCCAGGCCCTTCCTTTTTATTATCCAACAAAATGAAGGGATACAACCTACAACACACATGTTGTAACTTTCTCTTCTTTCTCTCATAGCCTCCTCTCTCAGAATACAATATTCGCGATAATACACAGTTGCAATACAATTCCCTCACAAGAGAGGGTTTCATTCTAGGGAAAAAAACCCTAAAATAACTTATGCTATCAGATCTGTGACCTTATAATGAACAATCTATATTGACTACGAAATTACAATATTTTACAAGGAAAGTTTTCCTAATATTTCTCTTTGGGGGCGCTGCCCCTCCATCCCTTGCTTAGGGGGTAGGGGGCTACAAAAATTTTCGTCACACCCCCTAGACCCCCTGGTGACAGTTTGTTTGCAGGGGGGGGGAAGCCCCCCCACACCCCCTTGTTAGGGAATGGGGTCCAAGCACGACTGAAACAAACCTCCGAATTAGGAAGATAATCAGGCTCCATAACCAACGATATGACACATGGATACTAATCAAAACAACTCCATTATCGATGTACCTATTGGACTATACTCCACCTTCCAATTGAAAATGAGTAGGAACTTATCTTCTCCCTAGTTATTCCCTTTCTTAGCATGTCTACAAGATTCTGGCTAGTATGTATATTTTCCAACTTCAAATGTCCATCTTCCAAGATGGATCATATAAAATGGTACCTGATTTGTATATGATTAGTATTCGAATGGAATGTTGAGTTCTTTGCAAGATGAATGGCACTCTCGTTGTCACAGTACAACCTATTATTCTCCTCCTTCTTTCATAATTCCTCCATAAACCTCTGTAACCAAATCATCTATTTACTATACTCTGTAGGAACAACATACTCTGCTTTTTTTGTTGAAAGTGAAACAACCTTTTGCAGTTTCGAAATCCAACTTACTGTTGTTCCACCGATAGTAAAAACATACCCTGTGGTGCTCCTCCTACTATCTTTATCACTTTCCATATATGAATCAACATATCCCTGTAGAACAATGTTTGAACCTCTAAAACATAATGCAAGAGTAGTAGTGCCTCTCAAATACCTGAGAATCCACTTTATTTCCTCCCAATGTTCTTTACCCGGATTGTTCATATACCTACTCACAACTCCCACTACATGTTCAATATATGGTTTTGTGAAAACCATCGCATACATCAAGCTTCCAACTAATGATGAATAAGGGACCCTGGACATGTATTTTATCTCCTCTTGGGACACATTTCCTTAGTTAATTTGAAATGGGTGGCCAAAGGTGCACTAATTGGTTTTTCATTTTGCATTATAAACCTCTCCAACACCTTCTCTATGTACTCACCCTGAGACATTGTCAATTGTGATTTTTCCTATCTCTTGTTATTCTCATACCAAGGATTTTCTTTGCAACACCCAAATCCTTCATTGAAAACGAATTAGCTAATTTCTTCTTGAGGTCATGTATATCCTGTATATTATACCCTGCAACAAGCATGTCATCTACATACAATATAAAGATAATATAACTTCCATTTTTTAGCCTTTTAAAATAAACATAGTGATTAGAATGACATCTACTATAACCTTGTTCTGTCATACACCTGTCAAATTTCAAACACCATTGCCTTGGATCTTGTTTTAGTCCATACAAGCTCTTCATCAACCTGCATACCAAATTCTCCTTCCCTTTTACCTCATACCCCTGTGGCTACTGCATATAAATCTCTTCCTCCAAATCCCCATGGAGAAAACTCGTTTTTACATCTAACTGTACATTTAATTGTTCAAGATGGAAATATTATACTGCCACAAGACTTAAAATAGTCCTAATTAAATTCATCTTAACAATAGAAGAAAATATTTCATCAAAATCTATACCTTTCTTTTTTTCAAGCCCATTTACAACAATTCTATCCTTGTGCCGATGTTTTCCTCCATCTTATTCCTTCAACCCGTAAACCCATTTATTTTGAAATTCTCTTTTTCCTGCAGGAAATTGAACCAAGTCCCAAGTGTGGTTATTTACCAAGAAATCCATTTCCTCTTCCATTCCTTTCTCCCACTTCTTTTTAGTGTCTACCTATATTGCCTCTTCTTAACATTCTGGTTCACCAGAATCCATCAACAATAAATAATACAATAAAGGAGAGTATCGTTCAAGGGATCTACTTAACCTGATAGATATTATAACAACACTTGTAGGAGTTTGAGGTACGTGTTTCTCTTGTTGTTTTACATTTTGATTTTCTGGTACCTTTGGAATTTCTTTTTCAGTGATATTATCAAGCACTGTGTATTCTGGTTTTTCTTTTTCCTATTTCTTTCCTTGCAAATGATCTATGTACATGACATTCTCATTGAATATGACATCTCTACTCCAAATGATTTTGTGATTTTTATAATCCCATAAGTGATAACCAAAATCATTAACAATGTATCCAATAAAGGTACAGTTCTTGGATTTTGCCTCAAGCTTTGTTCTATTTTCTTTATCAATATGGACAAATTCTTCACAACTGAAAGTCTTAAAAAATGAATAGTTTACCTTTTTACCTGTCCATGCCTCCTCTGGAATGCCACCATCCAAAGAACTTGATGGTCCTATGTTTATCATGTAAACATCAGTATCTACAACATCTACTGAAAATTGTACCTACCTTCTCTCATTTTTCTATCACCAATGATCCTTTGGTGACCTTCCACGCCTTATCTATAAATATAGATATACTTCCTTCACTTTCCAACTACCTTTTTGAAATTATATTTTTCCTTAGATATGGAACATGTCTTACCTCTTTCAATAACCATTGGTTTCCATTCCTTTTCTTTATTTGTACTTTACCCATTCCAACAATTTTGCATGGTGCATCATCACCCAAATAAACCTTTCCAAAATCACCTTGAACATAATCTAGAAAATGTTTCCTATGGGGTGTGGCATGAAATGAAGCCCCTGAATCTACTACCCAAGACTCATAAATATTGTTTACATAAAGAATTAAAGCATATTGTAACACATCACTTGTTACATTTGCTTCCTAATTTTTCTCCTGATGTCCATCTCTTTGTTTCTTTGGAGCTTTGTAGTCTTTTTTCAGATGTCCTTTTTTCCCACAATTCCAACACTCTATCTTTCCCAGTCTAGATTTGGATTTTCCCTTCCTAAAATTCCCACGGTTCCCTGAGCCCTTTCCTCTATCCTTTTGTCTTCCCCTTTTCTCCATGTTTAATGCATTACCTGATGTCTCACTTATGATTTTCATTCACATTTCCTCGCCAAGGATAACACCCACAAAATCATCAATTTTTAGAGTGTTTGAACCAGAGACATAGTTACTTACATCCATGACCAAGTCGTTCCATATTTCTAGAAATGAGCACATGATTAGAAGATCCATGAACTCCTCATAAAAGTCTACTTTTATAGAACTTAGTTGATTAGTAATTGTATTAAATTCATTTAAATGCTCTGCAACAGACCCACCTTCTCACATATTCATATTAAATAACCTCTTCATTAAAAATACCTTATTGGACTCCGAGAGTTTTTCATACAGTTTAGCCAATGCATCCATCATCTCCTTTGTTGTCTTTTCTTTTGAAATATTGAAAGCCATCGACGCTGCCAAGCTCATCCGTATCGTTTCTATTACCTTTATGTCAAGAACCTCCCATTCTTCATCCTTTATGGATGTCGAATTATTTTCTATTCCTCCCAATGGTATAAATAGATCTATTTGATATAATAATATTCCATCTGCATCTTCCATAACTGGTAGTTTTGTCCTTTAAATTTCTCGACCCTAAACTTTCCATCTTCACCATTTCTCCCACTCGAACCAGGAGCCATCTTTTCCTACGAGTTACCATTTCTCCCTCTAGGCTTCACTACTTGGAACCTCTCAGAAAAGGTGCTATAGAAAAAATGACATACCTTGTTGAATTATGGCTTATTCTAGAGAGCGAACTTGTAGAGCGTGCCCCACACATAATATTTGTTGTATGGATCTGAAAATGGTACACATAATACTAAATACTATACTATAACCAATACATTTTGTCTTACTGAATTTGGATATGTTATGAGGAATTTATGACGTTTTTACTGGAAACACCTGTTTTAGACTAGTTACAGGACTAGCCAAAAATCCTATTTTCCACGGAGTGTAACTCCAACTATACAATGACCCACAAGCTAAAAATTTTATCACAACTACTTGGATATGTTTCCTCAATAAAATCCATATTTTGTGATCTAAATCATTCTAGAAAATAATTTTTTTCGAAAATCGTGAGATGACCTGTAAATAACATACCTTAGAAAGCATCATCAAGAGAATTTATCCTCCCTTGAATTTCGACCTTCTTTACTTCACCTTCCATCTGAAATTCGCCTTAGATATCCTTTGGTTACCTCAGTCACTTGTATATATTCAGTATACTCAATTGTAATTAAAATGAGAGACCCTTGCCTCTTATTTATACTTTTATGCAGCTTCCTCAAGGGGTTACCTTCTAACCATTTTAAACCACTTGTCCACTTAGTAATTTATCCATTAATTTTATTATTTAAATAATTTATTTTGTATCCACTTTGACTTATAGTACACTCATCACTTCACTTTACTATTTAAATAATTTATTCTTTGCAACCACTTTGACTACTTTAACCTTTTGGGGCTTCTAGATGACTCATGAGGGTTCTCCAACTTCTCATGGCCATAAATCTCTAACCGTGAGGAGTTATGTGACGTTCCACATACCACCGAAAATGGCATGACATTTACTATCCATATAGAATAGTATTACATTCAAATATATTTAAACTCATACCATTATACATCAAACAAACTTGGGTCCATTACCCAAACCTTTTTGCTACCAGACATTCTTCAAGGGTTTAAATCAATGACAACCAACCCAAATAATCAACAATCTCCCCCTTTGGCATTGATGGTCACACTCTGATGCAATACTGAAGTCATATCACTCATGCTCCCCCTATGACCATCACTCCCCCTGGAACCATGCCTCTATGCTATTTATCCAAGCATTTACCTTTGCATCTGATAAATCTCTCCCACTTTGTCATCAATGGAAAATGTATCTTTCCATTTGGGTTTGCTCCCCCTAACTAAACTCTTCCTAAAACTGATCTCCCAACCTGCACTGTCCTCTTTATGGTGCTTCCTCATGTAAATATAAGACATATAAGATAAGAATTCAAAAGAATTCATTTTGGAGTAGAAATTACTCTAAGTCTATGGCGAAGATACTCAAAGGATTCTCTTGGAAGTGGTTTTGTAAATATGCCTGCCACTTGTTCTTTTGTGCCCACATATTCAACTCTGATGTTCTTCTCTGCAACCTGTTCCTGTAGAAAGTGATACTTGATTGGAATGTGATTTGTCTTGGAGTGCATCACTAGGTTCTTTTAGATATTGATGACACTTGTATTATCACAATATATTGGAATGGGATCATCATGCTCAACCTGTATATCTGTCAAAGTTTGTTTCATCCAGATAACTTGTGTACAACATCTTGTTGTTGCAATATATTCTTCTTCAGCTGTAGATAAGGAGACTAATGATTATTTCTTGCTTATCTAAGATACTAAACAGTCACCCAAGTAGAATGTTTCTCCATTGATGCTTCATCGATCATCAATGCAACCTACCCAATCTGCATTTGTGTAGAAAATAAGTGATATGTCGTTTCCTTTTGGATACCATAATCCAAACTCTTATGTTCCTTTGAGATATCTGAAAATCCTTTTCACTTCTAAGACAAGTGATTCCTTTGGTGCTTCTTGAAACTGTGCCACCTACCCAACTCCCTTCATTACATTTGGTCTGGATGTTGTCACATATAGTAAGCTACTAATCATTGACCTGTAAATCCTCTGGTATGTAGACTTTGAATCATCATCTTTGCTCAACTTGAAACTGGTTTGTATAGGAGTGGTAATTGGTTTGCAATCTTCCATTCCAAACTTCTTTATCATTTCTCTGATATACTGAGTTTGAGAAATAAAACTTCCTTGGTTTCTTTAACATATTTGAAGACCCAAAAAGAAGGATAGTTCTCCAAGTAATGACATTTCAAATTCATTCTGCATATCCTTTGCAAATTTTTGGCTTAACCTGTCATCAATGCTTCCAAAAATAATATCATCAGCATAAAATTCAATTAATAAAATACTATCTTGAGTTACCTTGATGTAGAGGTTGTTGTCTGCACTTCCTTTTCTGAACTCTATCTATTGTACATATTTATCCAGTCTAAAGTACCATGCTCTAGGAGCCTATTTTAGACCATACAAGGCCTTCTTCAATTTACACACATAATCTGCATTCTCTGACAATGGAAATCCTTCTGGTTGTTCAATGTATACTTCTTCTTCAAGTTCCCTGTTCATAAAAGTTGATTTCACGTCCATCCGATGCAATTTAATATTCTTGGAGCATGCATAAGCTAAAAGCAATCAGATTGCTTCCATTATGGAAACTAGGGAAAATGTCTATTCAAAGTCGATTCCTTCAACTTGTACGTATCCTTTACATACCAATCTAGCTTTGTTCCTTTTAACCTATCCATATTTATTCAATTTATTTTTGAAAACCCACTTTGTGCCAATCACATTCTTATTATTTGGTCTTGGAAGAAATTCCCAAGTGTCATTCTTCTCTATTTGATCCAATTATTCATCCATAACCTTATTCCAGAACACATACTTGTTGGCCTTTTCAAAACTGTTTGGTTCAATCGTAGACAATAGTGCTAGGTTCATTTGTTCCGGTGAACAATATCTTCTTCTAGTCTCAACTCCTGCATATTTGTTTCCGATAATTTGATTTGAAGGATGATTCTTTTGTATTCGTTTTCTAGGTGTCTTTGGAGGCACTTGTTGAACTTTCTCTTCTACTTTTGTTTGATCCTCTTCATCTTTCCCTTATATGTCTTCTTCATCTTTTGCTTCTTCTTTGTAAAACTATTCCATTAATTCATTTTCTTCTTCCTTTAATTCTCGTCCACCTGTTTCATCAATTGTTACATTGATGCTTTCCACAAATTTGTTCAACCTCATATTGTAACACTTGTATGCTTTCCTTGTACTTGAGTAACCAAAACGTACTCCTTTGTCCACACAAGAGTCAAACTTTCCCATTATTCCATCTTCTCTTTTGATGTAGCATTTGCTTCCAAATACTCTGAAGTGATTCACATTTGTTGGTCTTCCTTTCCATAGCTTGTAGGGAGTTTTGTCAATGTTGTTTCTGAGCATTACTTTGTTTTGAATGTGAACTGTTGTATGCACTGCATGTGTCGAAAAAATATCTGTCAATTTGGAATCCATTAGCATTGTTCGGGCCATTTCCTTTACTGTCCTATTCTTTCTTT
Source organism: Picea engelmannii (assembly GCA_009831015.1). Lineage (NCBI taxonomy): Eukaryota > Viridiplantae > Streptophyta > Pinopsida > Pinales > Pinaceae > Picea > Picea engelmannii. The sequence goes on from ML810469.1 coordinate 33,186, forward strand.
CAACAACTCCATTCTATTGAGGTGTCCTAGCAATGGATAATTGCCTTTTTATTCCATGCCTGCTGCAGTAGTCCATAAATTCCTTTGAATTGAACTGTCCTCCATTATCATATCTCAAACATTTGATTTTTGAATCCATTTCATTTTCAACCATTTCCTTATAGAACTTGAAGTTTTCAAAAGCTTCTGACTTATTCTTGAGCAAGCAAACTGCAGTCATTCTTGTATAATCATCAATTAATAACATAAATTATTTATCACCTTTTAAACCCTTTGTTGTAGTTGGTCCAACTAGATCAGTACGCACAATTTTCAGTGGTCTTGTCGTTGAATATTCCTTTTATTTGAACTTGGTCTTTGTTTGCTTTACTTGTTGACAATGCTTGCATAAAGTGTTGGCTGGTTTCGTGATCCGACGCATTTCTCTATCTACTTCCTTTTTGCTAACTTTAACAAGGTTATCAAAGTGTATGTGACCCATTCTTTTGTTCCATAGAAAAACTTCATCTTCCTTTCCTAGACAACACTTTTCATTTCCAATTTCACTTAATACATATATGTTGCTTGAAGTTCTTGCAGTTGTTGCAATCGATTTTCCTGAACCTTCTTTTCTTATCTCGAGTGTGCATTCTTCATTGCTATATTGATTCTTCTTTCTTATCCATGTTCTCTTCTGAGGTTCCTATTTGTCACTATTGTTGTTTTTTTGTGATTCTCTAGGAGGGACTGTCATTCTACAATCTTTGGCCATGTGTCCAAAATTATTGCACTTGTAGCATTCCACTTTAGTGCTCAATGATTCAAACATGTTGTAGCTTATTCTCTGTGTTTCACTAGGCATTCTTAGATAGCCATTTTGTGTATGAATTTCAAAGTTGTTTGTGTTCCTGCTATTAACTCACCAATTTACAAATTTATGTCCAAAATTATTGCATGCATAACATAAACCAAAGTTGATACCTAGGAGTTGAAGATCTTCTGAAATGATTTATTCTTATGAATCATTATTCTTCCCGAGGCTTATTTGTTTCTATCGGTTGTTGATTCTGAAATATGAATCTTCTCGGTGGAGGAGTGTCCCTGTAATCTTCCTTGCAGGTCTTCCTATCCCCTTTGATTGTTTCTACACAACTTTTTGGATATGTTTCTTGTTTTTTAGTTTTGGAGTTTGATCCATTTTCTTTCTGATTGTATCCAAGTTTGGCATTGTCATGATGAGGCTTTTGACTACTGATAATGTCATCCAAAAATTTTGAGTTGTTATGCATATTTTTCTTTCGAAGATCCTTTCTCAATGTGACAATTTCTACTTCCAAATTTCCAATGATTCTGTCTCTTTCTTCTAATTGTTCTTTGAGTGTTTCTTCAATTCTTTTGTATTCTTCTATTTGAACCTTCAATTTCATGATCATTTGTTCTAGTTCCCGAGTGTCTTCTTTCTTGTCTAGTTCTTCTTGTAGCTTCTTGTTTTTCATATTTTATCTTCTTATAACTTCTATGGCACTCAACAATTCTTTTGGGTAGTCAAATTTCGCCTCTTCATATTCTTCTTTGGTGTCTTCTTTATCAGATTCTTCTATTGCCATGAATATAACTCTTTATGTCTCACTTTCACTAACTTCATCTTCATCTGATGAGAAGATTTCTTCTTTGGTGCATAAGCTTTTCTTGAAATATTTATTTTTGGTTCTTTTTCCTTTATATGTTTATTTGTTATTTGAGTAATCTTCATCATTCCTCTTGTTTTTATTATGAGGACATTTGTTAGAAAAATGAACAATACCATCACAATTAAAACAAATCAATGGAAGCTTACCTTTATATCTGATATTGGTTCCCTTGTTCAATCTTCTAACAAAAGTGGCCACTTCTTCTTCATCATCTTCTGAGAAGTCACTGTTGCTGCTATGTTCCTTTTTCTTTCCCTTTTTCTTTGACCTTTTGGATGCTTTGAAAAGTGCTTCTTTATATCTGTATTTTCTTGTTCAGTCCCCATTTCATATGCTATGAATATTCCATGTAGTTCGTCCATTCTTATTGAGTCTAGATCTTCTCTTTCTTCTAGTGCTGATATCTTAGGATCAAATCTCATAGGAAGAGATATTAGTACCTTTTCAGCAATTACAAATTCTTCAATTTAGTCTCCCAATCCTATGATTGCATTCGTTGTTTCATCGACTCATAAGAAGTAATCTGCAATATTCTCATCTTCCTTCATCTTTAGTTGTTCGAATTGACCTCTATAAGTTTGAATTTTTGCTTCTTTGAATTTTGAATCTCCTTCATAAATATTTTGAAGTTTTTCCCAAATCTCTTTAGCGGATTTACAATGTACAACTTTGGTATATACCGATTCACCAAGACCATTCATACATGCATTTGTGGATTTGAAATTATTTTGACTGAGTTTCATTGCTTTTTCACTTGTTGGTGAAACTGTTGGTTCTTTGTATCCATCTACTATTGATTTCCAAATTTCAAACCCCTGTGCATGTATATATGTTTTCATCCTTCTGCTCCAGAATGCATACTTTTGTCGATCAAATTATGGTATTTGTTTTTTTATACATGTTGTTTCTCTCCATGATCTACCTTTCAATGGTTAAACTAATTTATGATGGAACCTGCTCTGATACCAATTGTTGGATTACTGAGATGGGGGTGGATCAGTAATAGAAAAATTTAATCATTTTTAACCATAAAATGCAAGTGTTATATCAATGTAGAATTATCATCCAATAGTTGCAGAGTAAATAAACAATGAACAAATGAGAAATCATACACATACACAGTACACCAGTGTTTTTACATGGAAACCCAAAGCGAGAGAAAACCACAAAATGCTTTTTCTTATATGTATTTAAGAATTCCATTCATTGGAAGCACCAACTTCCTTTGTTTTCCAGCTGCAACTAGAAGGAGGCTCCAACCCCCTAGTTTCTCAGGCTACAACTTGAGGGAAGCTCCAAATCCCCAATTCTCTGGCTAAAACCAGAAGGAGGCTACAACCCCCTATGTTCTCCAGCTACAACTGGAAGGTGGCTACAACCACCCTCCCTTGCCCCATCCAACCACCCTGAAATATAAGTAGAATGATGGAACCACTGTCACACTATCACTATGAGATATACTTCTGTAAACATGTACCAATCAACCTCCACCAAACAACCTGTACCAGCCTTTACCAAACAACCTGTAATCAACCTGTACCATAAACAAGTGCATCAACCATGCACCATCCTTTACCTCAATCTGTACCATCAACAAGTGCATCAACCATGCACCAAATATGTACCAATCATTCATAAAATACACATAAACTATGACTCATCAATATGTACCGACATCATCAACTATACACCTCATGTATGTGCTAACTCATCAGATACTTGTCTCAACCATGTACCCAACATGTACCTCAACCAAAAGCCCTCAGAAATTTCATCATCAAAATATGATTTGTAACTCTATAATAGACCTGGTGTATATGATCACATACCTGCAAACCTTCCTTAACTTCAACAACATGAGACTAGCATTTTCATCAAACTTTACTTTAGTCTCACATGACTAATTTTGGATTAGTCAACAACCCTAACTTGAAATAATCATAACTATGTACCTGTAATGAATAAAGATATGAAAATAGTACACAATGTTCTTCAGTGTATTTTATGCAATTCCTCTAGGTTTCACTACTTGGAACCTCTCAGAAAAGAACTTATAGAAAAAATGGCATACCTTGTTGAATTTTGGATTATTCTAGACAACGAACTTGTAGAGTGTGCCCCGCATGGAATATTTTTTGTATGGATCTAAAAATGGTACAAAAAATACTACAGACTATACTATAACCAATACATTTGGTATTAATTAATTTGGATTTGTTATGAATAAGTTATGATGTTTTTACCCGAAACATTTGTTTTAGACAAGTTTCAGGACTAGCCACAAACCCTATTTTCCATGGAGTGTAACTCCAAAAATACAATGACCCACAAGCTAAAATTGTTATCACATCTACTCGGATATGTTTCCTCAATGACCTCCATATTTTGTGATTTGAATCATTCTAGAAAAAAATTTATTGTGAAAATGGTGAGATGACCTGTAAATAACATACCTTAGAAAACATCATCAAAAGAATTTATTCTCCTTTGAATTTCGTCTTTCTTTACTTATTCCCTCTAGAATTCACCTTAGATATCATTTGGTTACCTCAATCACTTGTAGATATTCAATATGCTCAAGTGAAATTAAAATGAGATACCCTTGCCTCTTATTTATACTTTTATGTAGCTTGCTCAAGGGGTTACCTTCTAACCATCTTAAACCACTTTCCTTATTTTAGGGCTAACCCACTTTTAACCACTTGTCCACTTAGTAATTTCTCCATTAATTTTATTATTTAAATAAAAAAAAATTATCCACTTTGACTTATAGTACACTCATCACTTCAATTTATTATTTAAATAATTTCTTCTTTGCAACCACTTTGACTACTTTGACCTTTTGGGGCTTCTAGATGACTCATGAGGGTTCTTCAACTTCTCATGGCCATAACTCTCTAACTGTGAGGATTTATGTGGCGTTCCACATACCACCAAAAATGGCATGACATGTACTATCCATTTATAATAATATTACCTTCAAATATATTAAAACTCATACCATTATACATCAAACAAACTTGGGTCCATTACCCAAACCTTTGTGTTACCAAACTTTATTCAAGGGTTGACATCAATGACAACCAACCCAAATAATCAACAATCTCATCTCTAGAGAAGCCACCCGATGTTGTATGGTTGTGGGTGTGGTGTTGTCGACAATCCCAACTATTTGAAAACCTCCGCTGAGGTGAGGTTCTTTTGGATTTTGATATCAATAATAAAATGCAGCGGGGCCCCCTTCACCCACATATGTGAATGAAAAATATGCTCTCCCTCTTCAAAACATGATGGTTCTTCTTGTTGAATTGTTGTAGTTGCGATAGTAAAAGTGGGGTTTGCATTGATGATTTATCTTTTCCCATTATTTTCTGAACTAGATTCTGAATCAGGGTTCGGTTCCTTGTCTTTGATCTCAGACACCGATGACTATTTGGAGTGACATTCATCAATGTTGTGTAAGGGGATTTTTTGGAAATCACAACACTTTCCAGTGTCCTTCTTTGTCTTCCTATGACCCTTCTTTTCCTGTGGCTTGGACGAGTTTTTGGGAGGTTGTTTGTTAGGGACGTCTTTATCATACTTTGGTTTTTGTGGATTTGCAGACCCAAACTCCCACTTGTTCTGGTGCTTCAATTTTCTCTTGATTTTAACAACATATCGATAACCAACACTGAGTGATGAGATGTCTAGAAAATCCATTCATTTTGGATGTATCTTTGTAGAACCCCAAGGCATTTCAGAACCAGATATATCTCGAAGTCTTTGATACCCAACTTGGTGCACAAGGTATGGAAGGTATTGGTGACCTCTGAAACTACTTGGCCCCTCTCTTTCCACAGTGTGGTCCATCTCATGTACTTGTCGTCATAGTTTCCAACAGGGTAATATTTTTCCTTGACCGCATCCACAAAAAAATCCCAAGTGGGATCGACCCCATATATTCTAGACTCCTCTGTGGAAATTTTCTCCCAGTAATTTTCCCACCAATGTTTGACAAGGGGGAGAGCCTTAAGGAGTGAAAATGTAATATTTTCCCTGACGGAGAAATTATGAATATAGAAATAACCTTCTAGCAGATTTAACCATTTTTCTAGGGCATCCGCATCTATTTGTCCTTAAAATATGGGAATATCAAAATTAAATTGTACCTTGAAAGGAAATATGCCTCCAAAGTTTTCTCTTGATGAATATGCACCTGTTGTTATCAACAGGTGTTGAAGGATGTGGGAAAAATTCTCCATCATTTCGTCCCTTTGTCACATGAGATATTTCTCAAGCAACAGATTAATAAAATCTTCTGCTCCATCGTTTTTATTTTCTTCCACCATGGAGGGTTTCTTGGATGTGCGAGAGAAATTTTCCTTGAGAGACAGACAATCTCGAGACCTAAATTTCTATACTCAGACCTTGTCGGGGACATGCACTGAAAAATGATCAAGAGTAGTCTGCTTTGATACCACTGATCCAGATTATTTTCAGCATGAAATGAGAGAAGAGATATAATAAGTAAATGTACATATATATCTCATATATCCAATAATACAACATAAATATATTAGAGATGCAACCATAAACATAGAGATACAATAATACACAATTTCTATTAATAAGCAAAATGTACAAAACTGTAGAAATAAAGACTGAAAGACTCGCTAGAATGGTGGGAGCTTATCTCTGAGAAGAGATGTGAAAACTACTCACATTCGCAAGAATATGATTAATATGAGTCTCTCAAGGCATTTTTTACATAAATAAAATCCAAAACCCTAACCTCGGAAGATGAAAAATCAACAATTTTGTGGACCCCGTTTTGGGTAGTTTGGTGTATCAACTTTCTAGGGGCATAACTTTGGCATACGATCTCCGTTTGGGGTGAAAGATAGCTTGTTGGAAAGGTATCGTCGAGAAGATTCATTTTGGGGGATAAATCAAAGAATTTGGCTATCATTGAGGTGCTCGATCCCAAAAAAAAATCATTTAGTCTGTCAAAATAGCCTCAGAATTTTAGGAACCGAAAAATGCTAAAAATAGTAAATTGCTAGAAGATTGTTTTGAGCCAGTTGGAATAGGTGGGTGGCCACCGAGATCCACCTAGATCAGCAATCCAGAGTCCATTTCCTTCACCATAGAATTCATAATAATCAAAATTTCTAGAACAAACAAACTAAGCAGACGAATTTTAGAAAATTGCATGCATATGTCTCCATAGTCAATATCACACAAATTGAATGGAGTCAACGTTACACCATGTAGTTATATACACTTGCAATTTTAGATATATAAAGAATACATTATATATATACAATATTAATAGTCGATTAAATAATGTTATTGGAAGGATACTATGTACTTGCAACTTATGTCTGTCTTTATATCTTCCAACTTCCCATCAACCGACACCGTCTCCTTCCTGTTGAAGTGGAAATGAAAATGAACCAATATGGATGTGAATGGACATATGAAGTGGATGTTGCAATAGGGGAGAGCATGAATATGTTGGATTTTATTTTCCACCATTTTCTGGAAGTCAAGGACGATATTAATATTGATGTTGGAGGAAGCTCATCGTTGATGTTCTCCCCCAAGGACAATGCAAATGATATTAATATTGATGATCATGATAGGGCCAAAACCAATTTTCTTAATAATTTTCTAGATTTACATGCATCATGAAGAAATCCATTTTCAAATATCCAAGAAATCCTCAAAAAAATGCTAGCAAAGAACGAGAAATCCCAATGTCATTTCCATACTCACTAGTTTGACCATGAATATCTAGTTGCATGCATGCTTGTATCCTGTAGCTCGATTCTCACTGCATTTGAGCTCTCGGATCAAGAATAATGTCCAGTTAAAGGGGAGTAGATATGAAATATTTCATGGAATAAGTAAATATATGTACGAATGAGGAGAACATACAGACATGGGACATCGCTATGTTGATACATGGAATCCTTCCAACTATTCTAGCAGGAGAACTATAAAGTATGGAATAAAGAATGGTCTAGTGGACATAGATATTCTTGCATTTGTTATTGTTTTGGGTAGGTTACCAAAATTCTTGTACTATGTGATATTCATTGATGATTTCTCTTGGAATACATGGATCTTATTAATTAATTTCTTTTTTTGAAATTTATTTGAGAATTTGTGAAAGGGCACCTTCCAAGAGATTGGAGGGTTGGTGTTCAGAAGTTGTGAGGATGGTAGCGTATATTGACACTGATGCATGATGGTGTCAGAGGAGAGTGATATATAATATGGGTTGGGTTCACTCTCTTTAAACTATATATATGATCAAAGACATGGTGGGAAGATTCTTGTCAATGCATGTGTTTTCTTGCAACTAGGTGCATGAACAATCATTTCTCTCTTTAGAATACAATTTGATTTTGGAAGCTAGAGATTTTCTTTGGTGGATGCAATATCATCAGTACAAATTACCCGAACAAGCCTCCCTTCTTTAATAGTGATTAAGGAAATAGGGAGGATGATGAATCCAAGCACACTAATTGTTGTAGTTGAATAAAATTGTGGGCTTGTAGGTTGGGCTTGGTTAAGTATCAGACCAGTGGGATTTTATATTTATTTTCAACATATTATTTAATAGTTTTAATGGGTGTTGTTGGTGTTCTATATCAACATGAGTATTTGGTGAGGATTGATCGATATGGACATGAGAAGTAGTGGAAAATCCCTTGGTAGTCGAGATCATATGTTGTGTATGTCAATGTGGATTGTGCAGTTGCAAGACAAGGAGGAAAACATGGATTTCATGGGATCTCAGTTTGACATCCTTGAAATTATATCATGAAAGTATTTGACAAGGAAAACCACACTCTCAACTCATTCTCATTCCTGACAGATGAACTATGATCTTTGTGGACACCCTTTATTTATCATAGCATGGTCAACATTATGGCACCATGATATCAATGATACGGTGTGAATGAGTTCATCAAAGATAACAATATAACTTGAAGACCTAAACTAGCACAAAAAGTATTGGTATATGACTTCAAGGAATCTATCAATTGAATGTTTTTTTCCAACGAGATTTCATAAGCTTGCTTGATGAGTCTTGTTGAAACTGCTGCAAAAATGTTATGGAAGGAAATATCGCAAGACACACAAGTGTTGTTTCTTAAGATCAAATATTTGCATATATACGTGGTGACACAGAATTCTTTAAAATGGATTCTGAAACAACAATGGTAGAAGAGAAAATTAAATATCGAAATTATGGGCCTATGTATCGTTTAACTCGACAATGAGTAGTTGATCGATAACTCCATGGAGGTGTTAAATTAAAAGAGATGGAGCATGAATGTATGCTTGCAAATGAGGCGAATGCCAATTTATTGGAAAGACTGTTCTATTTAAGTGACTTCTTCGGTATGCATATGTGTAGATAGTGTCACATGCATGCAATATTGGTCCTAAGGGATGGTGCAAGAGGTCCATACTGCCCATTTTGTAAAACTGCTAAAAAATTGGGGAGTATGGAGATTAATCCCTTGGTTGAGAGGGAGTGTTGATATCCTTGCATCATGGATAGTCAATGTGCCGCTAGACTGAATTTTTCCCTCTGGAGAATGGTCCAGGTTGGACAGATTGATGGTGTATCATGGACTGACATTTTCTGCAGAAAATGGTCCAGTATTGACATTATCCTATGGCATATATGGTGACCTCATCAGGATGAATGGTCTGCCCCCTATGGCACAAATGATGACCTGATTAGGGACGTTGGTACATGAGTGACATTTTCTGTCACATATGGTGACCTGATTAGATAAAATGGTATGGGATTTACATTCTTCTATGGCACATGTAGTGACTTGATTAGAAGAATGATTCCTGTATCCCATGGTATGTCATTCATCATATGAGAGAACTAACATTTTCCATATGGCACATATGGTTACTAGATTAGGGAAATTGGTATGGGACTGACATTCTTCCTGTGTCACATATAATGACCTGATTAGGAAGAATGTTCCTTGTAGTCATGAGACACTCAGTTGAGTGCATGACAACTGCAATATACTCAGTTAAGTGCATAGGTTTCAACAACTGAATTATTCAACATCATGCCTGATTACTCAGTTGGAGTATGGCCCAGAAAATTGATGTTATATAAATGATATGCCATGTGTCAAGATACTGACCAGGTTTTGGTAGGTTGTTGATGTTGATGATGATTAGATAAAAAATTTCTATGACAAAATAATTTCCAATGAAGATATGATGCCCAGGTATGTCTTCCCTCGCTGAGAGGGAGTGTTGACGTTTGTAGCATCAGGTAGACATTCTCAGAATAAGTTCCAAGAATACAAGACAAATTTTTCATTATGAATACCTCCCGAGTTAAGAGGGAGTGTTGAATTTTGTAACTATGGTCGGTCTTCATCATGTGAAAAGTGAAAAGTGAAAAGTGAAAAGTTGTGTCTATTGGGGAGGCCAGTTTAGTATAAATAAGTATCCAATTTGGCTCATTTGTAACTCAAGCAATCCACATATGAAATATTGTGCTATTATCTATTACACTAGAAAAATCAACATAAAGTTCCTTCCCTGAGTTGACAAGGGGAGAAAAAAGGTCTAAGGAAAATCCTATGATGAAAAATATGAGAGAATGAAATATTCCAAAAAAGAGAGGAATCCATGGATGGGGATATCCATGAAAATCGAGGACAGAAGTAGAAAGGTGATGAAAGCTCAAGCACTAGATACGAATAATAGATAGGTAGAGAAAAGCATAAATAAACAAGGGGGAATGAAGTAAGCGATGAAGGAATGTTGCTAAATTAGGAATAAGGGGTGCCTTGATATCTTGAAAGGGATAGGAAGAATCTATCTTTAGAAGCTCACATTTAATTCCTTTGAATCTATTATTTCATGCATGGAATATCTTATCATCTAGTTTGAATGTCTAATAAGGTTATAACCATGAAGTGTTGATGGCTATTTTTTCACATGAGTCTTTAATATTTGTGTAGTGTATATTTAATGATTTGTAAATAGTAGGCTAATAGCCTATCCATTTCACCAACACAGATTCCAATCTATTTACAATTAGTTTCAACTCTTGTACATAATTTCAAGACTAAGATGTAGAATAAAATAATAAACTACCTTGGTTGTTTGTTCTCATATAGTTTTAAAATGCAAGGATTGAATGCAAGAGTAAATAAAATCAATGACCACTTAGACTGGATATTATTCCACTTCCAGGTTCTCTTTGTTCATAACAAAAATCTAATTCTCCCAACCACCACTTGTTATCATAAAAAATATGGAAATTAGTTGAAATATACAAGGGATGATACATTGTGATGAATACGAAGAACAACACAATGTCATGTGCATTGGTCCCTACCATTCACCAAACATACTTTGAGATGAATTTAAAGTCTTGAAAATACATCAAATAGATGAGGGGGAAAATGAATAAAACATCCTAGACCACTTTCCCAAGAAAAGACACGACAAACAATATCTAGCATGCTGAAGAGTCTTTAAAACTATGCAAATAGGATGGTCGTGCAATCACGCTTGTGCACTCCCATCTGCTACCCATTCACATCTATGCTCACATCCACATCCATCTCGTTGCACATCCATGGTTCCATCTGCTCCTTTTCAAACTCTCGTCGATCCTCTTGTGGCTCACAAACTCTCATCGATCCTTTGATGGCTCACTCAACAAGAAAGTGTAACACAAAACACCATTAACACTTGACGATACATGTTGTCAATCCTGTAGTAATCCCTCCCTGCCCATTTTCAAATTTGAAAAAACCTGCCATGTTCACCTCACTCTGTACCTGTGCTCAGATCCCCTATTTTTGTTATAGAAAGCATGACGATGGAAGATTTTGGAGAGAGGATAGTGTCCCCAAACCCAATTCATCAAATTTTTTTGAAAGTATCAAGAACTTTTGTATCATTTAATCGGCTCTTTGGATGCTAGAAACCTATGCATCGTCTACTCCGTGGAGGTCAATGTGCGTGCAAAACTGTTTTAACTTTTTTCTTTTGACCTTTTTTAAAGATTTGAGATTTAGTGCGAAATGTTGGAGACTCATATGATTTTCTATAAGAGTTTAACATTTTGTTTTCACATTTGGTTCTCTTTATGTGAGAAGATAATTTGTTTTGGTAAACCTCCTTGAAACTTTATCAATACATTCATAAATAGTAATAGCCCTTAACTTGAGATCTACTTAGTTATTGCTTCTGAAAATTTTGGAATTTGAATTTTGCGCAGTTGTTGATGTATATGAAGAAACAAACAAATATCTTTGGAAATTTTATTTCTAGTGCCACAATCATATGGTTTCTCTAATGTAATGCGAGGCGAGTGAGTGCATTTTGTATTTTTAGTGGTGATCTATGTAGAGTTAGGCACTATTTTTATTAAATTGTTCTTTAGTGGTAGAGGAAGACTTGGGGATGAGTTCCAATGTGGTTCCTTGGGTTTCGACATAAGACCTGTTAGAATCATTACAATTGGGTTTCTTCCACTTCACCCTCTGTTAAGACTTGAATGTATGCTTAAATGAAAGATTATTATGTTTAAATTAAAGTAATTTTAACAGAAAATTTTGTTAAAAGTTTGTGCATGTGGCAAATGGTTGTTTCACTTTTATTTGTTTTCTTAATTAGAACAGTGCTGGATATGGAGGGGCGAAATAAATGGAGAGGGAATTTGAGGCAATATTTTTATATGTTTTCTTAACTCAAAATGATGAGGAGCCACATTGGAAATGAAAAGGGGGACATTTTCGATTAGTGTTGGAAATGAAAAGAGACTTTGTCGATTAGTGTTGGAAATGAAAAGAGACTTTGTCGATCAGTGTTGGAAATGAAGGGGGAACATAAATGAAAATTTGAGATCATGTTATTTTTTTTTCTTTTCTAGCATTTCCATTACTTGCGGGACTAACATGTGGCTGAGAAACCACCACCCAGAGGCATATTATCCCTCAAAATCATCGAGGGATTGGCTTGGGCCACACCAACCCTTAACTGGCTAGAATTTTTTGTGTCTCCTCCTGACTAGTTTGAACCTTGGTTTCCATGTAGAACGAGGCCCATCTAAACCAATCACACTAACAAATTTTATAAGATCACATTATTTTATTTCGTAGGTGTAAATCAATTATATTTTCTATTGCCTAACTATTTTTAAATTTTTGGTAAATAAAATTTTAATGTACATAATTGTGTATGAATATTTGTAAACTTGGACAAGGATTTAAAGAGTAGAAAAATTTGGAGAAACTAAATTAGATAGAGAGCATTTTATGTTCATTTTTAGGTTATTGAGTGGAGATAAAAAAATATGTGGAATGTTGATTGGGAGATAGGGAATTATGGAATAACCAAATATTTTATACTCATTATTGGGTGATTGAGTGGAGATAGAAAATAACTTAAAATGTTAATTATGATTAGAAAAAAAATAAACATATTAGATTTTGTAAAAACATTTAATAATATTTTATTTATCAAATTCATATTTGGCTTCTTAAAATTTCTAAATGTTTTGTTATTATTATAATAAAATTCATATTTGTGTTTTTAATTTTTTTAAATGTTTCATTATCATTATAATATAACTAAATTGGATGGTTCTATTTGCTTAATTTAATTTAGCACATAATATCTTGACATGTGATTTTGATATCAAGTCCATCGTTTTTTTTCAATTTTATATTTTAATATCACTTTCATTGTTTTTTTAAACATTGAAACACTTAATTTTATGAGGTATAGCAGCACTCAGTTATATTTATTAAGGCTGTAGGCTAAAGATTCTATGAAATGATGATTTTTTTCACGGATATTTGCTGGAAATCCGGTGAAAATTTCTTGGATTCGTAGATTTAAGTGATTATTTCTGTAGAATCGGAGTGTCATGGGAATTTTCAACATGTCGAATCTATTTATGCACTTAAAAATGGATTTTGAACAATAAAAAATAGTGATTCGAATAAATTTATATCATCATATTCCTGCGGGAAAAAAAAACATTTCGTAAAACAACTAACTAGAAACTTTATTAAATCTATTTTTTCATTTCAAAAAACCATTTTAAATGACAGAGTAAAATTTAAATTTATTTTTAGAAAGATAATTTAAATGTTCTTTTATTTTGTTTTTACTACTGAGTACAAATTCGTTTAATTGTTTTTAAAACATATAAATAGAGTAAAACAAAACTGCCTTTGGTTAATTTTGGTTGACAATATGATATATAGGGAGATGATGTGATATGGGAGGAGTTGGCTTTTAAATTTGGGAGAAGAAGATGATGATGATGATGATGATGATGATGATGATGATGATGATGATGATGATGATGATGATGATGATGATGATGATGATGATGATG
>ML810469.1:47311-81187 GCA_009831015.1 Picea engelmannii
TTAAATTAAAAAAAAATAATATTAATAATATCAATTCATTTTTAATAATTTATTTTTCATTTGATTATTTAAAAAAAACATGTTTTCATGAAGCTTCTTGTTTGTGGGATAAAGGATCTCCTCGGCCCAACTATTTAATTGGTAAAGTCTACTAAGGTGTACATGTCTTATTAACCATTAAGTCCAGTCCACTAAGGTATACATGTCTTATTAACCATTAAGCCCATTCAGGAAATTATTTTATTATTTTATACGGTGATAATAATTAATTAATATATATATATATATTATTGCAAAGTTATTTTAAAACCTATTTAATTTTAATATCCAATAAAAACAAATGTTTTAGTTTTGTAATTTGTATATATAATATAGAAAATGATCAAATTTATATATAAGATCATTTATAATAGATAAGTTATTTGATAACTATGTTCTTCTCAACCATATAAAACATTCTATTTCTTTTTCTACCAATTTCATATGGAAGTTGATTCTATATAACTCCCTGAATTATGTAGATATTAAATATAGTAACAACCCATTAGATATGCTTAAATGAAATTTTTTCAAGGAGGTGCAACACAATTACTGAACTTAGTAGATTCAACCCTTCCATCCTTTAATGCCTAGTCTACAAATGAGATTGAGAATAAGGCCAAGGAAAAGTGGGTGTTGTGATTTGGGACAATTTTTTATTTTAAGATGTCTAAATCCATAGAATTTTAGTTTTCATATAATGGACTCCAAGCGATTATGAATTTGGGTACACAAGCAAACCATATATAAAATAGGACAACCAATAAGCTTTTAGGATTAATGCACAAGCCTTGGAAAATAATGGTTAGAAGGATAATCATGATTTATACACATAATTTTCATTGTGAGTTCTTCCACTATCGAATGAGTAAACACCTTACGTTCAATGTTAGAAAGGAACTAATAACACTACTCCTTTTACATATTTTATTTTTATAAATGTATGAAATCACTCTAAATGAATCACTTTTAATGAAGAAATGGTAGAAACTATAAATTAATGAAAAGTTTTGAGTATCAATACTAATTACTATGAGATTGTACTTGCAAACCAAGAAGAATAAGAACTATTTTATGTTTCTTGTATCCATAGTGCAACAATTAAGAAAAATCCTTATATATTATTACTTTTAATTTTATAAGTATGACTCCATTGCAAGCTAGATTCATAATTATTATGTTATAGATTTTTGGTGAGAAATAAATCTTAGAGATTTGTATTTGTTTGGGATCCATCAAAAATAGATAGTATGGTTTTAGGCATAAATTTCAAGTTTCAACAATACTTATATTTGTTAAAAAAGATAGTATGAAGGAGATATGGAGTTTACTTACCGATCATAAATCTACTTTTCAATAAAATGATGGAGTTAAGGGAAAACCATGGCGTGCACATGGAAATGATAAGGAAGAGCATTGAAACTAGGCCTAATTTCACCTCAAACATCATATAAACACACTTTTCCCAATTTCCAATGAAAGAGGACATGGAGCCCATTTTCTATTAAAAAATAATAAATGGCCTTATCCATGGGGAATCGTTCTCTTTGATGGATCTTATTCATGACCTTATCAATTCAATTCAATCACGCCATAGCCACCATTAACTCCACAAAATTTTAGGAAATTTTGGCTGTATTGTTCTCCTCTTCTCTCTAGTTCCATATGTGTTCTATTTGATTAAGGAAGATTAACAATCTATGTAATGGTAGATATTTCATTGATCATGGTTGAATGGTACCTTAGGAATTACGATTATGATACACCAAGTATAATTAAAGTTGATGCAAGATAATGGAAAGGCCTCCACACTCTCAATTCAAGGAAGGAATTTCACAAGGCCTTCTTCTTATGCAGATCATACGTTCAATGAAAGATCAACTGCAAGTAGTAACCATCACTCAGACCTTCTTGTCTCCTTCAAATTAAATCCATGGAAAACTTAATACTGGTAGGAATATCGATGTAAGCCACCAAATTATCTATAACATTTGGAACTTGAATCCCTATATTAACATCTCCACCTTTTTATAGAAGTTTCCTTAAAAAAAAATCTAATAAAAAATATTTTTTATGGACTAGTTTCAATATTTTTATGTAATGTTTGTGTGCCATTCACTATGGAACTAGATTCAAATAGGAATGAGTATGAATATTTCCTTACATCGATATGTTATACACATCAAGACTAAGGGTTATATTTGTGAAAATAATCTCAATATTTATTATGTGGAACATTGTTATGGAGTGAAAATTAAACATTTAGAATACAAATTTAAAGAAAAATTTGCAATTAGATAATAGGAACTATCCCTTAAAATTTAATATAAAAAGATAAATTGAAGCTAGAATTACATGGATTTAAATCGGTTGAATTATTATAGGGATATATTACATAAATTTTGTATTTGATCAAGATTATTTTCGGAACGAAATGAAATCAGAGATATTAATGAAAGAAATGTATAGAGACTGTAAAAATATAGAGTGCAAGACTCACTAGAATGGTGGAATCTTTATCTCCGAGCAAAGTTGTGACGACTATGATCATTCACAAGAAGATTATTACAATGAGGCTTTGAAGGCATTTTTATGATGAAAATGAATGCTAAAATGCTACACATCCAAAAACCTAACCCTAGGAGATGAAACGCCAACAGTTATGTGGGCCTCGATGGGTAAGTTTTTACCTCAACTTCTTGGGGTCGTAACTTTTGCATACGACCTCTGTTTTAGGTGCGTGATAGCCCATTGGAAAGGTATTTTCGAGAAATACACATTATTCCATCAAAATATGACTCCATATATAGTTTGATTGTGTTAATCCAGAAAAACATTGTTTAAAGCCCCAAAATGGCCCTAGAAGTACATAAAGATGTACTGACATGAAAACTTCCAAAATAAGTCAGTTGGAATAGGTGAGTGGCCACCAATTTCCACTTGGATGGTGTGTAGAGATTCAGGACAAATCTATAAGTGAAGAACCCACAATTACAAATAATTTTCCCCATTACAAAGAAACATGATGAATTGAAAACTGTTAAGTTAAGCTAGTTGGAATTTGGAACAGGCGGGTGGCCACCAATATCCACCTAGATCAATCATCCCCCCTTAGGAAGCAATGGTATCAATTTCATTGATTTCCTAGGGAATATGGGAAAGTGTTTTTCGAATCTGAATCTGAATCTTGGTGATTTGCGTGCCTTGTTGGAGAAGTGGCGTTGTTTGGTCTGTGGAAGGTTGTCACAAACCTGTTGTTGGCAGGGTTGAATCTGTTCCACCAACTTGTTGTCTCTAGGCTTGATGGGGTATTGTGTAGGAACCATTTTAGGTGAATAAACAATATTTTCTTTCTCTTCTGCAATATGCTTTTGTTGGATAGAAGGTGCTAAGGTTGTAGTGGTTGTAGGGGCCTTTTGTGCATCCTTTTAATAGACTGTGAAGAGGATGAATTTTGTAGTATGAGACATTACTGTGTATCACTATTTTGGTGGAATAGTAGTCAGAACTACCTCTGGCATCATGTAGAGCTGACCCCCCAGAGTAATAATGACACTACTAGGTCAAGACTAATAAAAAACATGATGTTTCCACATATATGGTTGGATCAAAGCAACATCATGGACATCAAGAGGGGAAACATCACACACTACCTCATACTTGAAGGGATGGATGCCATAGGACAGGAATAACTATTGGATGACACAAAGATCTTGTCCCTAGTGAAGCCACCCGATATTGTATGGCTAGGGGTGTGGTGTTTTCGACAACCCCAACTATTTGATGACCTCAGCTGAGATGAGGTTCTTCTGGATAATGCTATCAACAATGAAATGCAACAAGGTACCCATCACCAACATCCGTGAATGGAAGAGGCACTCCCCCTCTTAAGGATCTACTGGTTCTTCTGGTTCAATTGTTGTGGTTGCGACAACAACAGTAGGGTCTACATTGATGATCTATATATTTTCAATATTTTCTGGATCAGATTCTGAATCAAGGTTTTACTCCTTGTCTTTGACCTTGGCCACCAATGAATATTTCAGGTGACATTCATTGGTGTTGTGCCAGGGACTTTTGTGAAATTCGTACCACTTCTGAGTGTCATTCTTCATCTTTCCCTTACCCTTCTTGTCGTGTGTCTTAGACTGGTTGTCTAAAGGTTGTTGGTTAGTGTTGTCTTTACCATGCTTTGGTTGTTGCGGATTTGCAGACCTGAACTCCCATTTGTTCTGGTGCCTAAATTTCTGCTCGATTTTGACATCATATCGATAGAAAGCTCCCAATGATGAGATGTTTAGGAAATCCATTTCAGTTTGGATGTATCTATGTAGATCCCCATGATATTTCAGAACCATATGTCGCTTGGAGTCTTTGATACCCAACTTGGTGCGCAAGGTATGGAAAGTATTTTTGAACTTCGACATTGCTTGGCTCTTCTCTTGCCGCAATTTTTTCCATCTCATGTACTGATATTTATAGTTATCAACAGGGTAGTATTGTTCCTTGAACACATCCACAAAAAACTCCCAAGTGGGCTCAACCCCATATATTCTAGATTACCTTGTGGAACGTTGCTCCAAGTGAGTTTCCCACCAATGTTTGACATGGAGGAGATCCTTGAGGAGTGCGAAGGTGATCTTTTCCCAGTCGAAAAAATTGTGAACAGAGAAATAAACTTCTAGAAGATTTAACCATTTTTCTAAGGCATCCTGTAATGTCCCCCACCTCTTGATAAAGAGGTGATGAGGAGACTCAGTGGCCTGGGCATCCCCACTAGGTCATAGTCTCACACTGAGGGGGAAAGTCAACTAGACTTAGGTTATATTCTTAAGTTGACTTAAAGAAAAAGGTTAAAAGGAGTAAAAGATAACTCAATTAAAGAATATAAATTAACCCTGGGAGTTAATCTAACTCAACAGAGAAATAGAAGGAAAAGTATAAATAGAAGGTTGGGGCGCACCTATTATTCATTCTGGATTTGGTATATTGCTTGTCATTGCTCTTGAGAATATAGTTTGGGGGTTTTGCTGTACAAACCCTTACGAGCAAATCAGTGGTGAAAGACCCACTCACCTTGTTCCACAACTTGGTCTCGGGGATGAAAGACTCCTCCACACCATTCTACACTCAACATATTTCCACCTAGTGATTCAGAAAATAGTGGAGCCGTACTGTTCTTGAGTTTCCAGCAAGGGCACACCATCACCTAGAGAAGGGTTCGATCCAGTTGATCAGGAGAGCCTTTGGCCATTCCATCACTTGGGTTTTACTTGCAGGGGCACAACCATCATTTTGAGAGTTTTTCTGGAGAGTTATCACCATTAGATATTTAGCTTCAGATTGGAACGACTTGGAGACAAAGGGGATGTCCTATGATTCAGTAAATCTCAGATCTAGAGAGCTTCACCTAGAATCTGGGTCTGAAACTTCTCGTACAGGGTTTTCATAGCCCGATCTACATTCCTGGGAAGTTTCAGGGCATTTGGAGACATTTCTCATCAGGGCCAAACCACCTAGGGTTCCAGGCATCCAGGTTGGCGTAGCTTCATTAGAGGATTCAGGGTTTGGAGGAGTTTTCCTTAGCCTATCGGCTTGAGATTTCAGGAGGGTGTTCTTATCACCCAAATATATCAATTGGCAGATTTTGGGCTCATTTGGAGTCTTCTTGCAGTTGGGCCAAGTTATTGAGGGTTTCAGCCTTCTAGTGGAGCATGGCATCTTCCAGCTTGAGGAATCGACATTCAGATATACTTGTATTGGTCTTCATCTCTCATTCAACCATTGGAGGCTTATTTTGTATCGACAGAGCATTTTGTAGTAGCTCATATTTCTTATCTATTGGACCATCTGAAGATTATTCCAGATCTGCCCTCTATTGTATTGGTTCCATGCTTCTTATAATAAAAGGTCAGATCTTTGCTTGTGTTTCTATATCTTGAATGTATTGTGATCTTTCATGTGTTGGATTAATCTTGTATGAACACACTTAATAACTGGACAACAGAGGTAGTTAGTGGTTTCAAGCGAAAAAAATTGGCTTGGGATCATTACACATCTGCATGTATCTGACCTTCAAATATGGGAATATCAAAATTAACTTGTACATTGAAGGGAGAGGTTCCTCCAAAGTGGTTGCTTGATGAATATGTGTCTTTTTCTATCTGCAGGCATTGAAGGATGTGTGCAAAACTCTCCATCATTTCATCCCTCTGTCACGTGAGAGCTTGCTCAAGCAACAGGTTAATAAAAAAAAATTCTCCGTCATTTTTATTTTATGCCACCATAGAGGGCTTCTTGGGTGTGTGAGAATGATTTTCCTCAAGAGAGACAAGATTGAGACCCAACTTTCTATACTCAGACCTCATCAGAGACATGCACTGAAAAACGATCAAGAGCAACCTGCTCTGATACCACTGATCTAGATTATTTTCGGAACGAAATGAAAGAAAAGATATTACAATGAAATACTCATAAAAATTTCTAGAAACAGAGAGATACAACAATACATGATTTCTATTAATGAAAGAAATGTACAAAGACTATAAAAACACAGAGTGCAATAATCGCTAGAATGGTGGCATCTTTATCTCTGAGAAGAGATTTTACGACTATGCTCATTCAAAAGAAGATGATTACAATGAGGCTCTTAAGGAATTTTTTATGATGAACATGAATTCCAAAACCCGAGACATCCAAAAACCTAACCCTAGGAGATGAAACGCCAAAATTTATGTGGGCCCCGATGGGTAAGTTGGTACCTCAATTTCTCGGGGTCGTATTGTTTGCATATGAACTCTATTTTAGACACATGATAGCCCATTGGAAAAGTATTTTAGAGAAATACACATTATTCCATCAAACTCTGACTCAATCTACAATTTTACTATGGAAAGACAAAAAAAACACTATTTAGAGCCTCAAAATGGCCCTGGAAGTACAGAAAGATGTACTAACATTAAAAATTCCAAAATAAGCCAGTTGGAATAGGTCTAAGACCACCAATTTCCACCTAGATGCTGTGTAGGGCTTCAGGAAATCCCCGTAAGTGCATAACCCACAATTAAAAGAAATTTCCCTGTAAGTCAAGATCAACCAGTTGAAATTCGGAACAGGTGGATGGCCATCAATATTCGCCTAGATTAGTATCTGTTGAAGTTGTGACATTAAAAGATTAAACTTTGAAAGGGATCAAAGTTTAACCTCCTATTTATTAAATTTTGAAAGGGGTCAAATTCATCGATGTGTAATTTTTTATGATTTAGGATGGATCCAGGCTGCTTGTACTCTCACTCAACTAGGTAGAACTAAGAGTTAAAAACTTATGAAAATATATGAACATAATATGTTATTCTTGTTTGTCTAAGTTGAATGCAATGACCTAGCAGTTTGAACATGTTTGTGATAGGGAGGTAGTTTCAACATGATTGTTTGATTATCAAAAATATTGATGTCAACCTCATAAAATTATTACTCTCCATATTTTTCCATGTGACATGCTATTCAAGGTAAATTACCATACCAAATTCAAACATAACATATACATTTTTTTCAAATCTCTCAAATAGTATTCAGTTAATGGAAATCAATTTTTTTATTTTAAATGTGCATTTCCAGAAGCTGGCTTTCGTATATGTGCATTTATGGAAGTTGGATTTTGTATATGTGCATATAAAAAAGCTTCCATAAGTGAACATATACAGAATGCAACCTCCATTAATACACATATACGGAAGCCAACTTCCATAAATGCACATATAAGGAAGTCAGGTTCCATAAATACATATTTATGGAAGTTGGCTTCCGTAAATGTGCATTTATGGATGACAACTTCCATATATGTGGAGTTATGAAAGATGATCACATTCGTAAATGTGCATTTAAGGGAGCTGACCACTTTCCTAAAGGTGCATTTAAGAAAGATGACCACTTTTGTAAATGTGCATTTATGGAAGGAAACTTACGTATATGCACACTTTCATAAATGTGCATTTATGGAAGTTAGATTTTTTTATATACACATATATGAAAACACACATATACAGAAGCTAAATTCCATAAATGTGAATTTATGGAAGCCAACTTCCATAAATACACATTTACAGAGGGCGGGTTTTGTATATGCATGCTTCCGTAAATGCACAATTATGGAAGTTGTATTCAATATATGCACATATACAGAAGCACACATATACACAAGTTGACTTCCATAAATGTGCATTTACAGATGAGAGCTTCCACATATGCACATTTACGGAAGAAAAATTTCTTATATGCACACTTCCGTAAATGCACATTTATGGAAGTTGGATTATGTATATGTGGATATACGAAAGTGCACATATACAGAAGCCAACTTCCATAAATGCACATTTACGGATGACAACTTCCGTATATGAACATTTATGGAAGATAACTTATGTATATGCATGCATCTGTAAATGCACATTTATGGAAGTTAGATTATCTATATATGCATATACGGAAGCATGCATATAAAGAATTCGAATTCCAGCAATGCACATTTACGGATGACAACTTCCATATATGCGCATTTATGGAAGTTGACCACTTTTGTATATGTGCATTTATGGCAGACAACTTCCGTATATGCGCACTTTTGTATATGTGCATTTATGTAAGTTGGATTTTGTATATGCGCATATACGAAATTCGATTTCCATAAATGTACATTTACAGAATCCAACTTCCATAAATGTTTATTTATGGAAAGAGGCTTTCGTATATGTGCGCTTCTATAAATGCGCATTTATGGAAGTTGGATTCTGTATATGTGCATATACGGAAGCACACATATATGGAAGCTAAATTCCATAAATGTGCATTTATGGACCAAAAATTCCCTATATGCGCATTTACAAAAGATAACTACTTCAATAAAAGTGCATTTACGAATGAAGACTTCCGTATATGTGCATTTACGAATGAAAACTTCCGTATATGCACATTTACGAAAGATGAGCACTTCAAAATTTGTGTATATATGGAAGCACACATATATGGAAAAACACATATATGGAAGACAACTTTTGTAAATGAACATTTACAAAAGCCAACTTCCATAAATGCACATTTACGCAAGGAGGCTTATGTATATGTGCATTTATGGAAGCTAACTACTTCCAAAACTGTGTATATACGAAAGTGTGTATATATGGAATCCAACTTCCATAAATGTGCATTTAAGAAAGACAACTTCCATAAATGTACATATATAGAAGGAGACTTTCGTATATGCGCATATGGCTTCTGTAAATCCACATTTATGGAAGTTGGATTTTGTATATGTGCATATATGAAATCCAACTTCCGTAAATGCGCATTTACGAAATCCAATTTTCATAAATGCATATATACAAAATCCAACTTTCGTAAATGCGCATATAGAAAAGAAACCATAAATGTGCATATAAGAAAGGCACTTCCATAAATTCGCATTTACGGAAGTTGACTTTCATAAATGTGCGTTTACATACGACAACTTTCGTATATTCATATTTGCATAAGTTTTGAACTCTTAGTTCTACCTAGTTGAATGAGAGTACCCCTTTCAACATTTAATATATATGATGTTAAACTTTGATCCATTTCAAAGTTTAATCTTTTAAAGTATGACTTAGATAGATACCAACTTGATGTAATATATCCCTATAATAATTGAACCAATTTAAATCCCTATAATTCTAACTTCAATTTATATTTTTATTTTAAATTTTAAAGGATAGTTTCTATTATCTGATTTCAAATTTTGCTTCAATTTTTTATTATAAATGTTTAATTTTTGCTCCATACCAATGTTCCACATAATACATCTTGAGATTATGTTAAAAAACATAACCCTTAGTCTTGAAGTGTATAACATATTGATGTAAGGTAATATCCATACTCATTCCTATTTGAATCTAGGTCCATAGTGAATGGCACAAGGACATTACATAAAAATATTGAGACTAGTCCATATAAAATATTTTTTATTGGAATTTTTTTTAAGGAAACTTCTATTAAAAGGTGGAGATGTTAAGACAAGGATTCAAGTTCCAAATATTATAGAAAAATTGGTGTCTTAATTGGATATTCCTATCAGTATTAAGTTTTCCATGGATTCAATTTGAAGGAGACAAGCAGGTCAGAGTGACGGTTACTACTTGTAGTTGATCTCTCATTGAACATATGATCTGCATAAGAAGAAGGCCTTCTGAAATTCCTTCCTTGAATTGAGAGTGTGGAGACCTTTCCCTTCTCTTGCATAAACTTTAACTATACTTTTTGTATCAAAATCGTAGTTCCCGAGGTACCGTTCAACCATGATCAATGCAAGATCTTCCATTACATAGATTGTTAATCTTCCTTAATCAGACACAACACATATGGAACTAAAGAGAAGAGGAGAAGAAGATGGCCAAAATTTCCTAAAATTTTGTGGAGTTAATTTATCCAAAAAGGATCCAAAAAAGGCTAAGAATAACTCAGAACTCACAGAGACAACTCAGAACTCTCAGAATGGCTTACGCAGATAGAGAAAAGGTAAAAATTCAAATTTCCCAAAACTCAGTGAAAATGGCATGATCAGGAAGAGCACATCACAATATTTCTAACGACGCAAATGACTCGTCAAACAAAGTACGTGGTCAAAGTTGCGGTCAAATAGGGTCAGTCAATAGGGGACACATTAGCATTCGTACTGCTAACGTCAGTAGTTGACATGGAAGGGTGATGTCATCATATGGGATATTGACATCAACATTCCATGTGGCACGTCAAAAGATGATATGGCAGGGTGATGTCATCATATGGGATATTGAAATCAACATTCCATGTGGCAGCACCACAGGCAGCCACGTGTCACCTGCCATTGGAATTTCCAGAAACGCCACGTGGCACCATCCAGGAAGCACCACGTGTCATGTATGGTTGAATGGGAATGACGTCAGTGATGAGGTGGACCAATCAGTATATTCCACGTGGCCCAATCAACGAGAGACACATGGCATCCCTGAAATGCCCAAAGATGATCCCTAACTGGAAAAAAAAATATGGGCAGGACCCCGCAAAATATGGCGGAGGTCCACCATATCTGGTGACAACCACCACATCTAAAAGCCACCAACTAAATATGGTAGAGGTTATAACTATAAAGCTAAAATGGGAACTTGCGGGGTTTGACCCTGGGACCTCCCCACATCCAATGCTCTAACTTTAGTGCCATAACCAATCTGCCTAATTGTTCCATTGGAACACCTTTCTGCCAGTTTTGTTTTAAAGACAAGTTTCTGCCAGCCACTAGGGAGAGGCGCGACCATATGACTACAAGAACAGATTTTGAGGCAAAGGACTATCATTATTGCAGGTTGCAGTGGGCACAAAAAATGACACAAATTTTCTCTTAGGCCTAGGAGTGCCAGAACCAGATCGAGGCGTGGAGACAGTCATTTTTGGGTATTTCAACGCCAAAAATTCAGTGGTGATGTATGTTTTTTGATCTAAGTATTATTTCTGCAGCTTGATTTTAGAATGAGGTATATTTATGTATTTGCCAAATTCTTTTGTTGAGTTAATGAAAGAGCCTACCCATTTAAGAGAAGGACCTAGAGACGTAGTCCACCAGGGAAAAACTCCATTATCAAGATTTTGTGTTAAGATCTGATGCTTATGTCTCTTCATTTTTAATTTTTCTCTTCTTTAATGGTGCACTTTAATTTATGTTGATTTAATACAATTCTTTATAAGTCACGATGAAAAGATCTTGGATCATGTTGGTATCAAAGAAGTCATATTTGACTTGAATTATTGAGTGTGAATGCTTACTAGGGCCAAGCATAAGTAGGGTGAAGGAAATCTTAAGACGTTCAATCCCAAATTTGGTCATGTATCCAGAAGGAAGAAAATGGCAGAAGAGGACAAGCATGATGAACAGAAGAAAAAATTTCACATGGTCTTTTATCGCATGACAGAAATGGTCGAGTGAATGTATGGAGATTATGAGAAGAGGAACACATGTATATTTTGGGCCTTCCTTGAGTTGACATGTGGAACCCACTTCTGACACTTTCTCTTGAAGATCCATACGATTACAGGTAAGACGTGGCACCACCCTTTTCTTGACATGTCATCTAGAATGACGTCATCTAACACGTCACTACGAAATATGATCATTCGGGAATTTAAAAAAGAATGAATTCATGAATCACCAAAGTGTCAAAATGTCGAGGTGTTAAACCTTAATTAATTAAGTTAATCATGGTCAAAATATAATTAATGACTTCGCAGTTTGGAGTTCAGATGTTTATCTTGTATTGTATCCTAAAATCTTTGAAGTCCAAATTTCCGAAATACTTAAAATTGAGTATGATTAATTAAAACTTAAGATCGATTATTGGATAATTAACCACTTCATAGTTTTTGGTTTTGGGAATTTCCTCTCGAGATATATTTGAAGTTCCCGAAGTCCGAACTCCCGAAACACTCGAAATTGACACAATTTTTTAAACATGATTAATTAAGAGTTAAAAGCGATTATCCAGGGATTAACCTTCGTAGATTCAAGATTCAGGAAATTCTCACTTTGTCTCATCCAAAACTATCGAACATGAACCGCTGAATATTAATGTCATTTATGACTAATTAATGATAATGATTCAAACACGGATTGTGAATCGCCAAATAGACTTTTCCATTAAAGTTAATAAATTTTTCGTCAGTAAAGCCATACGAAAATCAATGTATCTGATTTGAATAAAAGGACTTGGATTTCAAATTCATTTTCACCTTCCGCAATTAGCAAGATTTTATTAGTTTGAAAAGCTAACAGATTTTCTCTACAACAGGTAACCTAACTCAATTTCTTAGAGATCATTGACCACAGAAAATGATGAAGAAGCCTGATGCGGCTGGCAAGGATTCAAATCTGAATGCAGATGTTCTGTTGGATACCACGCGGTGAGCCATAGACCTCATTAAATCTTGGATGCAGGTGTTCGAGGTTCTAGAACATGAAATCACAAACTATCCAGAGGATTCTGATGATGAAGAAGACGATTATTACGCAGCTAAAATCAGACATATAATGTAGTCAGATCTGCACAAAATACCAACATGACCAAGACTCATGTCATATAATGACATGATAAGATGGGCCTTGGAGCATTGTCAACCATCAAAAGGTCATTGTCGGTTCTTTCCAACTAGAGCATATGCAAGTAATGTATAATCTATCTCCCAATCCTAAATATACTTACAATTATGCATTTATTTTGGACTTCGAGCAAAAGGAATGCATCCAATATGACAAGAGTTATCCTGATATAATTAGGTCTTGGTGGGGGTACCCAGAGAAGTTCAGTGTTGATGCTCATGGTATGTATGCCACATCGTTGTTGGAAGCTCACATGATTTACGTAGCCATGATGCTTTGTAGGTTGTTCGGGAATAAGAACCCTACTCATTTCCCGATGGAATGGGTATCTATCATGCACGAGTTAGATGAGGGCTACACTTTTAATTGGGCCAAAATGTTGTTAGATAATTTTTCCAAAGGAATTATTGAATACAAAATGGAGAAATCAAAGGGGTAGCCTGCTCCTTTCTATATGTCTGCGTATGTCATGGACGCCATATTTTTCATGACACCTTTCCCAATATGAATTGGAGCTAGACCCCAACCAATGTAGGGCCCATTCACTTATACCATTCCAAGATGTGGGAGGAAAAAGCCAAGTATTTATTTTACAAAATCTTCCATAATGTTGTGATCCCTATTCACATAGCCCTATATGGCCACCCACCTCCTTGGATTTTAGACATGATTATGGGAAATATGGGCAAGTTAGACGATTGGTTTATTGAAGAGAACTTCTCTTATATCAAGGTTTTTGGATGCCCAGTTCCTCCCCATGCTCTCCCACTATTTCTACCAGACCGAATGGTATGTAGAGAAGTGGCCTACTAGATAGTAATATGAGGCATCAGCAAGGAGTTGAAGGAAACACAGAAAAAGGTATCGCCAACTTTCGCTATCCAAGTTGGCATGTTTTCACTATTGTATTTCAGTCACTCCAAAGTGGAGTTCGTGGCTCTAGAAGGTGTCAAATTGGTGGACATCAAATTCAAAAGGAACAACCCACACAAGATTGTGGAAAACCACCTAACCCAATTCAACATAAGGCGGTATGTGCATGAAAAATCTCAGCATGACGAAATATTAAGGGGAGTTAGATCCTATGAAGAGGTACATGACATATTTCAAACCCTACCTCCATACCAACAAGAAGGTTTTATCAATTTCCAAAGGCATAGGCAAAAGATTTTTCCTAAGTTACTACAAGGAGAGTCGATAGCTGCTCCTCCTGCACATGAATCTATGCCTACAGTTTCTGAACCAGAGTACTCTGTTGAACACTAGATTGAGGATACCCTGAAGAGATTTGAGGTTTTGACACAGAAATTAGAAGCCTCATTATCAGGAACAACATCTTTTTGTCGTCGTTGTCGGGGACGAAGAAATGAAGTTATTTTTCCCTGGGAAAATAACAAGGTAAATTTATATCTTTGATGGTGAAAAAATATTGAATACATAAGTAAG
This sequence comes from Picea engelmannii, assembly GCA_009831015.1. Lineage (NCBI taxonomy): Eukaryota > Viridiplantae > Streptophyta > Pinopsida > Pinales > Pinaceae > Picea > Picea engelmannii. The sequence goes on from ML810469.1 coordinate 61,950, forward strand.
GCTTATTTTTATTTTTCACTTGGAAACTCCACCGTAGATAAAACTAGCATTCGGTCGAAAGAATACCAAAAAAAATCCATATGATAAGAAGACCACGCCAGTGCCATATCCCAAAAAGTTGTTAAAGCCAAAGGGATACCTCATTTCGACTACTGCATCAGTAGGTAAAATATATCAAACCAAGGTTACACAAGTTAATGCTAAGGTTCAAATCGAAAAACTAACCCCTGGAGAGAGTTTTAAACAAATTCATTCTATAGAGACATCAACTAGTAAACCTGAGGCTAAGCTTGAGAATCCAGAGGTAATTGTTCCCGAGATAAAGATTGAGATTGACGTGAATAATACTCCTAGCAATCAGAACAAAAAATCCCTCTTGATACCTATTGTCATTGAACCCTTGACGTTTTCACCCTTTCCTGAAGTCAATGTTTTAGTTTCTCGAAGATCTAAAGAGTATGTCTTATACCCTGATTCATCCCCTATCGGTTCTCCTATATATACATCTTGTAAGTCTGAGGAAACTAGTCTACATTTCTCTTTTCCTCCTCTTCTATATTTTTTGGCTCCTAATGACCTTTTTCTGGAACTTCCTTCACCACATCTCGAAGTAGTCGAAAGGTCACAACTTCCATCCCTCAAAGCTTTTGAAAATCCCCTTTTTAACTCTTGAGGTTCATCTCATGGACTTCCAATGGTTGTTGCTGGAGGACGTGGCATCAGAGGCAGAGGAGTGGGTGGACAAGGTCAAGGGAAAGCTACACCTCCTAGAATATTTGCCAAGGTAGCTTCCATATATGCTCCCTTGGTCCTCCCTGTTTCCTTCATTATTTTCCTGAAAATTATATGAAAAACCTTCCAAAATTCATGGGAGAAACAGATTTAACCACAACCAAACACATAGCCTTTTTTGATCAGTTTGTTGATATCCTTAGCATCGAACACAAATATTTTTACTTGAGGATATTAATAAAAACCTTTGAAGGAAAACTGAGAACATGGTTGGAGGAATTCCGATAGGTTCCATGCGGTCATATGATGATCTATAAAATGTCTTCCTGAGACAGTGGGGAGAGAAGAAGTACCATCTCTATTATTTGATCGTATTCAGGGCTTTAAGAAAAAATAATTTTGAATCAGTTCTTGAATTTACTTAGAGGTTCAACAAATTGTATAACAAAATCCCAGTTGAAGTCAAACCCTCTCAACCTGCTGGAAAAGTAACTTTTGTTGGGGCCTTTGAACCTGATTTTTCTCTCCTCTTAAGAGAAAGAAGATCAACCACTCTTTCAGGAATGCAAGATGATTCCATAGAAATTGAATCTAATATGATGGCATCCGAGAAATTAAAAACTAAGGTTGAGATAGGTACCAAAGAACCTAAACGATTCAAGGAATAGGCAGGACCCTCTGGATCTGGGAAGTCCACAGAAGAGAAAATGGATGAGATGGCCAAGATAATCAAAGAATTATCAAACAAAATATCCAGGATGGAGATAGACCAAGCCAAACATGATACTTACGTTAGGAATCAGTTCAAGAGAAACCCTAACCCCCAAACGCAACATAGACAAATAAAAAATGAATATCAAAAGATCCAAGCCCCGTTTAAAACTAAAAATTTTATGCAGAGGGATGACATGCAAAATTACGAGGAGTTAGAAGAAGACCTAAACAACCTTAGCGACAATGATATTGAGCCACATTTAACAAGACAAGATTACGATAAGTCTTTAGATATAGAATCCTTGTTTAATAATGAGTAAAGCATCAATAATATGCAAGACTCTGCCTATCAAGGACTCGCCGACTCATTAATGGCCGAACTCCAACAAAAGTATGATTTAAGGCACATAGAGAAACATTCTGCGAATGTTCCACCGAAAAATATTTTGACGTGAAATTGAACGAATGAGGAAGTAAGTACTAAACCATCAACTGAAACACAAGATTCCTAGACAAATCCATTTGAAACAAGAGCAATGCAAACTAAGAAACCGAAAAACTCAGAAGCAAAAATGCCAACCACAGAAATCGAAAAAACAATCGGAGGTTTCAGTTTAGAAAATGAACTTAATAAAATTAAAATTCCCATGCCTCTGGTTGAGCTTGGAAAAAAACTGATTTATAAAAAGCAAATTGCTAAAATGATGATTTTTTTATGTTGAATGTCATGCATATGTTATTGATCTTCTAGACGAAATACCTACGATTATGTTCGGTCCACACATCGAGAACACTAAGGATTATGCTGCTATGTTTTATATTACACTAACTGTGCACGACCATTTACTCCACAACTGCATGTTAGATTATGGGGATTCTCATAATTCAATGCCTAAAATTATTATGGATAAATTAGGCCTCAAAATCACTAGACCTTATCAAGACTTGTATTCATTTGATTCAAGGAAAGTTAAGTGTCTTGGCATGATCAAATATTTGGTAGTAAATCTTGCACGGATCCCTGTAAAAAGTATCCTTATGGATGTAGTGGTCGCTGATGTCCCTGCCAAGTACGACATGCTTCTATCCAGGTCTTGTGGTGCCAAATTAGGAGGATCACTTTAGCTGGACATGACTTATGCTACGATCTCGATTTTCGGTGGACAATTCACATGACTATACAGAGAAACTAGACTGGCATATACGGTAAGTGACCCTCAAAATCCAAATAATTACCTAGTTTATGTTGTTGATCATGACTTATCAAATTGTATATTATCAATAGATGACGATTTCCAAGGATGTATAGAAGAAGAAAATAAAAGAGTAGAAAAAACAAAGAAAAATGTAATTAGTAGAGGAGTATGGAAAATGTTTTTTGATAATGCTTCATCCTGTGAAGGAGCAGGGGATGGAGTGTTATTTGTAGTGCCTAGATATGAGTACGTTATTCCCTTATTATATAGATTATAGTGGGAGGTTGATTATACGAATAATGTCTGTGAATATGAAGCTCTAGTCTTAGGATTAGAAGCTGCCAAAAAGTTAAAAATTGAAAATTTGATAGTTTATGGTGATGTAGAGCTCATTGTGAAACAAATAAAACAACAATATCAAGCCAAGCATCCAAGGCTGAGGTCATACAAAAATTGTACCTAGGACTTGATAGAGAATTTCTTGTCATCCTTTAACATTCACTCCGCTCCAAGAATGGAAAATTAGCAGGCCAATTCTTTGGCCAAAGCGGCAACGACCTTTGTACCACATATTGTCCTAAAATTAAAACATCACATCGAAATGAGACACAAGCCTTCGATCTCGAACAATGTTCAACACTTGCAAGTTTTTGAAGACGACGAACAAATCAAACAATTCCTTGAGATGGTCGATGAGTTCTCTGAGACTCACATAGATCAGGAAAACCAGAAAGATCTTATCTGGGTCATGCAGGAAGGTGAAGACCCTAAAAAATTCCAGGATAAAATTGCAAACCACCGCATGATCATGCTTAAGAACAATCAGATCCCGAGGGGTCTGATACCCTTAGAGATATTGTTTGACCAAGATGACATACCCTTAAAGTCTACCTTACGACCTCAACTCAAAGAGGTTGAATACTGTGATATGAGAACTAAAGAGGATCCTAAACTAGTCAAGATATCTAAATACCTTCCACCCCAAATGAAGAATAAGTATGCCAAGTTTCTTAGACAGTATAAGGAATTTTTTGTGTGGTCATATGATGATCTAAAAACTTACGATACCTCTGTTATTGAACAAACGATTCCTTTGAAACATGGTATCAAACCTTTCAGGAAGAAACTTAGACAAATAAATTATATTCTCCTACCAGTGATAGAAAGGGAAGTCAAGAATATTATTGACGCGAAGATTATCATTCCACTCAGATATTCCAAATGGATAGAAAATTTGGTACCCATCAAAAAGAAAAATGGCGAAACAAGGCTCTATGTAGATTTCAGAAACTTAAACCAGTCATTCCTCAAAGACAACTACCCACTACCAAAAATGGATCATGTTCTAGAAAAAATAGTTGGAGCTAACAGAATGTCCATGATCGATGGATTTTTCGGATACAATCAAATCATTGTCCATGAAGACAACAAAGAAAATATTGCGTTTACCACTCCGTGGGGAACTGTCATGTATGATAAAATGTCAGTTGGTTTGATGAATGTAGGGGATACTTTCCAAGGAGAGATGGATATAGCTGTCATCGGTGAGAGAGACAATTATTTATTTATTTATTTAGATGATCTAACAATATTCTCCAAATCTGATGCTAAACATCTGGTTCATCTCAAACAAACATTTGAGAGATGCAAAAAATTTGGTTTGTCTCTTAACCCTAAGAAGTCACATTTTGCTATGCAAGAAGGTAATATTTTGGGTCATATAGTTTCAAAGGGTGGAATAAAGATTGATCCTAAGTGATTTGAGGCTATTAACATGATAAACATTCCTAGAAATAAGATAGAAATCCAATATTTTTTAGGGAAAATAAATGTTTTGAGAAGATTTATCCCTAACTTCGCTGAAAGTTTCAAATTAATTACACATATGTTGAAAAAGGAAAGAGAAGTGAAGTGGAATACAGATTCCAAAGCGTCTTTCAAGCGAGTCAAGGAATCTATAGGTGAAGCACCAATTCTAACAAGTCCAAACTATACTAAGGAATTCTTGATCTTCTCTTTCGCTTCTGAACATACTATCGCAACGGTTCTCCTGCAAAACAATGAAGAAGGTTTTGAGCAATCGATATCCTTTTTCAGTAAAAGTCTCAGCGATGGAGAATTAAAATATGATATACTTGAAAAACAAGCTTATGCAATGATGAAAGCTCTCAAAGCTTCCAGGAAATATGTGTTGCATTCCAAAATAATCACTTACGTGCCAACAAGTGTTGTCAAAGACATCTTGGTCCAACCAGGGAGTGATGGAAAAAGAGATCAGTGGTTGGCTAAAATTCAGGAGTTCGATCTATAAGTGAAGCCTACCAAACTAGTCAAAGGTCAAGGCCTAGCGACATTGTTAGCCGAATCAAATTTCATGGCACTCAGGATAAATCACCTGGAATCACATGGTTATTTCCCAGAAATAGATGAGCTTGATGATCAAATGCCTATGATTTAGATTGAGGGTAATTTTTCTTCCTCTTCTTGGTATTGCGACATTGTTTCATACCTCCTTACCCTTTAGTGCCTGAATTCCATGAGTCCGTCCAAAGAGAGAACTTTGAAGCTACACACAGTTAAATATTGCATTATTGATGGCCAGTTGTACTGGAAAGATCCACTAGGTTTTTTGTTGTGTTTCTTGACAAAATCTGAAATAGAAGGAGTCATAAATGAATTTCATGAAGGAGTGTGTGGAGGACACCATGCCTTGAGGGAAACGACCTACAATATTTGAAGAGATGGATATTATTGGTCGAAGTTATTTACTGATGTGAATGCCAAGGTCAGGGCCTACAACTCTTGCCAACTATTCTTTGGTAAGTAAAATCTCCCTGCAATAACTTTAATCCCAGTCAAAGTAGAATATCCTTTTCAAAAATGGGGTCTAGACTTCATCAAAGAAATCCACCCACAGTCAAGTGCCCAACATAAATGGATTTTAACCGCTACCAATTATTTCACGAAATGGGTCGAAGCCATTCTAATTTGGAATGCCATGGATTTTGTAGCTATAAACTTCTTGGAAGAGAACATCGTATCGAGATTCATTTGTCCTCAAAAAATAGTCACTCACAACGCCCAAGCTTTCAAATCTATGGAAATGGTCAATTTTTGCCAAAAATACAACATTGTGTTAGGACATTATACAACCTATTATCCTTAGGGAAATGGATTGGCTGAATCATCTAACAAGAGCCTAATGACTATAATAAAAAAAGTATTGGCGGAGAATAAAAAATCTTGGTACATTCACCTAAAATACGCCTTATGGGAAAATTGAATCGACACCAAGAAATCAATAGGTATGTCCCCTTTTCAGTTGGTTTATGGTACTGACGTTATACTTCCTATAAATATTTCCCTTCCTATGATGAAGCTTTGGCACGATGAAAATGAAGAGCCTAATGACGTTATAAGAAAGATAAATCAAATAATCGAAGTACAACAAAATAGGGCCGAAGTAAATGATAAAATTCAAAAGTACCAAGATAATATGAAGGTCCTTTTCGATAAAAAGGATAAGGATAGGGAGTTGATTCCTGGCGATCTAGTCTAAAAGTGGGACGCTAGAAAAAAGGATGCAGGGAATCATGGCGAGTTCGACCATCTCTGGTTTGGGCCATTCAGAATTGCAGCTGCTGAGGGAAAAAAATCCTTCTTACTGGAAAATCTCGACGGAAAAACTCTTGACGCACATATCAACGGGCATTACCTAAAACATTTTATACAATAGTCATTTTTTTTCAGATTCCCATTCTATATACTGGTTTTGGTTTCCATGCTTCGGTTTGCAATTTTATTCTTCTTTTGTAAATTATCCAAATTTTACTTTTACTATAAATAAACCAAGTTTAATTGTTATCATCAAAACAAAAATACAAAACATCTGTATTGCATATCATTTCTATTCTACAAGATGTTCTAACATTTCTCATTTCGTTCCCGTACAAAATACGTACTGTTGAATGAGAGATAAAGAGGTATCGGAATCCAACACTCAGTTTACAAAATATTGTCTTTCTCTCAAAACAGGTAATGAATTAATGATTTACTTGATTGAAAATATAGATGGAATCTGAGGTATGAACTCCTATCCCTATAGTTCAAGCTAAAATTTTGAAGAAATATTATTGAATGTAAAGGGGGTTTCACTCATATAAATATTGTCACCTAATCAAGGATAAAAAAAGTATACATTTACTGATTAATTCTCAAGCCTTATCTGAATCAAATGAAAAAAAAATAAAAAGAAAAAAAAAATAAGAATAAAAGAGGTTGAGAAGGAGGTGCGACAATCAATAAGAAAACTTATGTGGGAATGTGATTCTTCTACGTCAGACCTTCTAATTTATCGTTCTGTTCTTTTTTGCCTATACCCAAACTTTTATTCATTTCTAAATTTCGCTACCCTTTCCTTGGTCTTCATAGAAAGAAATAATTTCACCTTGACTCTGAAAACTTAAAAAACATACCTTCGAAATGAGATTAGGAGAAAATATTTATGTTCCTATGATTTTAACTGAAAGAAAGTATGTCTAGGCTAATCCTGATAACTTTAGCTCTTAGATCATATTTTTAATTGATTAATTTTCTCAAGTTCAATCCCTTAAAAATCAAAATTCCCATAAAATATTGCCTATAGGCGAAGGTGTATTGAAGATCAAGAAAGAATTAGTCCAGAGTACAATAAAAAATGGCTGAAAGAGCTTCGTTGTTAAATTTTAAGAATATATCATCCCTTGTATGATACATACAAATGGATTGCCCCCACTTCAAAAATATTAAAATATAAGACAGATGATGAAAGGAAATTCATAAACTGATTGCCCCCATCTAGTCCAAGACAAATGGTGAAAGAAAATTCATAATTCGATTTCCCCCATTTGGTCCAAAAGAGATGATGAAAGGAAATTCATGTAATGATTTCCCTCATCTCAATCAAATGCAAAAGTGCTGAATGAAGTGGTGAAAGGAAATTCAATGGGAGATGTAGATAACTTCATCAGGGTACTGTACAGGCTCGCTGACAGTGAAGCAATATCTATGATACATGTAGGGATGTCATACATGTATACATAACGTACTCTAATATCTAGTTCTCTTTCCAGTAATATTTACATTCTAAACCAACAAGGGACTCCCGAAATAAATTGTTAAATATAGTTAACCTTGATGCAAACGAAATCAACCAAAGTTTGATATTTTAGTTAAAGTTGTTTTGATTATCTTAAGAAAATCCAAACTCAGTTTTACGAAGAGGAAATTTTAAATAGACTAAATTGAGATAAGTGATTAGGTGTGTTTTGAAGGTTTTCTGAGATTCGGTTGAAGTTCATTTTTCTGTGTATGACTATTCTATAAAGGGTGTTTCTCAGAAATGCAATAATGACTCCATTTACCCAATAAAGGCACTCAGTCTACTGTTCTTCCACGTCTCGCAGGGAGACACGATCCCCAGATGGAGCCTATGTTGGAACACATATAATTCTTAACTCTTGAATTTTTTACTTATCACCAAATGAAAATATGATCTTAGTCGAAGAAAGAGGAATATTAGTAAATGGCATGTATGTTATTTAAAATCTAATTCATTTGTTGATTAGTTATTAATAAGGTGCGCACTATGTCCGTCATTGATGAGTTTCCCTTTTGTATAGAACGATCATAATAGCCCCCGGACTTTTGTAGTTGACTAAATTTTAAAGAGGAAAATCCCTAACAAGCACTTCAAAGCTCCTTGCTTCGGTTATTTCAGCAAGTCTTAACAATAAGAACCCCGAAGCTCTGAAACCCGAAGAAGTCTGCTCACAATTTTTCATAAGACTTTTAAAAGACGCAAGTCGTAGGACACGTGTATCTTTTGAGCCTTCATTGAGTTGACACATGGAACCCACTTCTGACACTTTCGCTTGAAGATCCATACGATTACAAGTAACATGTGGCACCCCCCTTTTTTTGACACGTCATCTAAAATTACGCCATCTAACACGTCACTACCGAAGATGATCCTTTAGGAATTTAACAAAGAATGAATTCAAGAATCACTGAAGTGTTAAAATGTCGAGGTGTTAAACCTTAATTTATTATGTTAATCATGGTCAAAATATAATTAATGACTTCACAGTTCAGAGTTCGAATGTTTATCCTGTATCGTATCCTAAAATCTCCAAAGTCCAAATTTCTGAAATACTTAAAATTGAGTATGACTAATTAAAACTTAAGATCGACTACTAGATAACTAACAACTTTGTAGTTTCAGGTTTCAGTAATTTCCTCTCGAGCTATATTTGAAGTTCCCGAAGTCCGAACTCCCGAAACACTCAAAATTGACACACCTTTTTAAACATGATTAATTAAGATTTAAAAGCGAGTATCCAAGAATTAACCTTCAAAGATTCGGGATTTGAGAAATTCTCACTCTGTCGCATCCAAAACACCCAAACATGAACCACCAAATATTAACGGCATTTATGACTAATTAACGATAATGTTTCAAACACGGATTACAGATCGCCAGATATAAGAATTTTCCATTAAAGTTAATAAATTTTTCGTTAGTAAATCCATATGAAAATCAATGTATTTGATTTGAATAAAATCACTTGGATTTTGAATTCATTTTCACCTTCTGCAATTAGAAAGCTTTTATTAGTTTGAAAAGATCACAGATTTTCTCTGCAACAGGTAACCTCACTCAATTTCTTAGATATTATGGCACCACAAAAAATTATGAAGAAGCCTGATGCAAATGGAAAGGATTCAAATTGCAGTCGTTCTGTCGGACACCACAACACAAGCCATAAATGTTGTTAAATCTTAGACACAGGTGTTCGAGGTTCTGGAACAGGAAATCAGAAACTGTCCAGAGGATTTTGATGATGAAGAAGATGATTCTTATGCAGCTAAACTCAGACATATAGTGCAATCGAAACTACACAAAATAGAAGCACGACCGAGAATCATGTCATATAACGACATGATAAGCCAGGCCTTGGAGCACATCGACATCCAGACTAGGAGAATTGTAAACCATCAAAAAGTCATTGTCGTCTCTTTCCGACGAGAGAATATGCAAGTAATGTATAAGCTATCTCCCAATCCTAAATATACTTACAATGTTTCATTCATTTTGGAGTTCGAGCAAAAAGAATGCATCCAATATGACAAGAATTATCTTGATATAATCAAGTCCCGGTGGAGACATCCAAAGAAGTTCAGGGTTGACGCTCATGGTATGTATGCCACATCGTCATTGGACGCTCACATGATTTACGTAGCTATGATGCTCTGTAGGTTGTTCAGGAAGAAGAACCCTACTCATTTCTTGATGGAATGGGTATCTATCATGCATGAGGTAGCCGAGGGATACACTTTTAATTGGGCCAAAATTTTGTGAGATAATTTGGCCAAAGGAATTATTGAATACAAAATGGAGAAATCAAAGGGGCAACCCGCTCCTTTCTATATTTCTACGTATTTCATGGACGTCATCTGTTTCATGAACCCTTTCACATTGATGAATTGGATCTGGACCTCGACCAATGCAGAGCCCATTCACTTATACCATTCCAAGTTGTGGGAGGAAAAATCCAAGGATTTATTTTAGAAATATGCCATAATGTTGTGATCCTTGTTCACATAGGCTTATATGGACACCCACCTCCTCATATTTCAGACAGGATTATGGGAAATCTGGGCAAGTTAGCTGATTGGTTTATTAAAGATAAATTCTCTTATATTAGGGTTTTTGGATGCTGAGTTCCTCCCCATGCTCTCCCATGATTTCTACCAGACTGACTGGTATGTAGAGAAGTGGCCTACCAGACAATAACAAGAGGCATCAACAAGGAGTTGAAGGCAACACATAAAAATTTATGGCCAACTTTCCCTATCCAAGTCGACATGATTTCACTATTGGATTTCGATCACTCCAAAGTGGAGGTTGCGGCTATGGAAGGTGCCAAATTGGTGGAAATCGAATTCAAAAGGCATGACCCACACAAGAATGTGGAAAACTACCTATCCCAATTCAACATGAGGCAGTATGTGCATGAAAACCCCCAATATGACGAAATATTCAGGGGAGTTAGATCCTACAAAGAGGTACATGACAGATTTCAAACACTGCCTCCAGACCAGCAACCAGGTTTTATCAGTTTCCAAAGGCACACGAGAAACAATCTTCCTAAGGTACTACAAGGAGAGAAGATAGTCGCTCCTCCTGCACATGAATATATGCCTACAGGTTCTAAACCAGAGCACTCTGGTGAGAACCAGGTTGAGGATACCCCGAAGAGCTCCAAGGTTTTGACACAGGAATTAGAATCCTCATTATCAAGACCAACACTCATCATTCTCATCATTCTATCCATAAAGCATCTTTTAAGAAACCATAATTAAAGCTTGATGTAAAATTTGCTTTACCTATGTTTAATGGGGATGTTAATCCTGAAAAGTTATATAATTGGATCCGACAGGTTGAAGTGTGTTGTCGTGTACAACATATTGATGAAGAGGAAGTTAAAGTGAAACTGGCTTCTCTTCGGTTGGAAGGTGCTGCTCTCGTATGGTGGGAGAGAAAGATTCAAGACATAAGTAATTGTGGTAAGCTTCTTTCCTCATGGTTGGAATTTAAATCAATGATAAGGAATAAATTTTATCCATTAGGATATTTACATAAAGCAATGATGGAATGGCAAACCTTAACGCAAAGTAAAGGTAAAACTATACAAATTTTCACAGAAGAATTTAGGAAGAAATCTCTTGCATTGAACATTCCTTTGGATTATTATGAGACTTTAATGAAGTATATTGGTGCACTTCACAGTTATATTTGACATACTTTGCTATTGTTTAACCCCACTAGTCTTGACGAAGTTTGTGTGCAAGCCACTCACCTTGAGAACAGGGGGAAGCATGTTCAAGAAGATCGTACAAAGAAACCTTCCAATTTCCCACATAAGACTTTTAATAAGTTTAAAAGGAAGGACAAGAAGACCACTACAGTGACGAGAGAAGGAGGAAAACCATATTGCACTGATTGCAAGAAGAGCGGTCAAGATGAAGAACACTGTTGGAAACTGCATCTGAAAAAGAAACCAAAACAATTATGTGGAAAGGGGAAGACAAAGACTGTTGCTACAATACGACAAGATCTTGGTTCCGATTCAGGAGATGAAGGAAAGATCACAACGGTTGGAGTACAAGGTAAATATTCTCTTCATGATATTTCTAGTTCCAATGATGAATGAAAGAGGAATGATTTATTTCACATAAGAGTTGTATCGAAACATACTAAGATAGATACAATATTTGATCTGGGTTCCCAAGTAAACTTAATATCTGAAGCACTTGTCAATAAAATGGGTCTTGAAATGAAACCACATCCGAAACCTTATCCTCTTGGTTGGGTATGTGATAAAGAAAAACTTAATGTCACCAAACAATGTAGGATAATATTTGTTATTACTTCAAAATTGATTGATGAAGTTGATTTGGATGTTGTACCACTTGATATATGTGGCATAATGATGGGAAGTCTTTATCTTTATGGTAGAAAAGAAGTCTTCTTCCGACATGAAAACAAATACAACCTTACTAAGGGGGGAGTGAAATATATTGTTAGAGCTCACAAAATGAGGGTAAATACAACACTTGTTAGTGTACGGAAAATGAAAAGACTCATAAACACTAATAAGAGATATGTACTCATGGTCGTCAGAGAGAAATATGTTGTGACATTTGACAATTTCCAAGGGTGTGATCCATCTCATAAAAAGGAATCAATTGATATTTTTTCTAAGTATGATGCTATTTTTCAGGAACCAGATGGATTACCTCCTAAGAGGGAAATCCAACATGAGATACATATTCAACAGGATTCTCCTCTTCCTAATGTTGGCATGTACAAGATGTTAGTTGTGGAGATGACAGAGATCAAGAAGCAGGTACAAGGATTATTGGATCAAAGGGTCATCAGGCCCAGTTCACCTCCTTGTGGTTCTCCTATCATGATGGTGCCAAAGAAGGATGGCACATGGCGAATGTGTGTCGATTATCGGGCCTTAAATAAAATCATGGTGAAAAATTGATACCCTCTTCCTTCCATATATGATTTACTTGAACAATTGAAGAATGTTGTCTATTTCACTAAGTTAGATTTGCGCAGTGGATATCATCAAATCGGTGTCGCAGAACAAGATGCATGGAAAATTGCCTTTGAAACCAAACATGGATTGTTTGAGTGGTTGGTTATGCCATTTGTGCTTTGTAATGCTCCGACAACTTTCATGCGTGTGATGAATGGTGTATTCAAGCCTTTCATAGATGAATTTGTGATTGTATATTTAGACGACATTCTTGTTTTTAGCAGGACATGGGATGAACATGTGAGGCATGTAAAGCAAGTATTGGATACTTTGCAAAGGGAAACGTTGTATGTAAAATTGTCTAAATGTGAATTTGGCAAGACTGGACTTGTATACTTAGGTCATATTGTAGGAGTAGGACAATTGAAAATTGACCCTTCCAAAGTTGATGTAATTGTAAAATGGCCTGAGCCAAAATGTGTAACCGAAGTTTGAAGCTTCTTAGGTGCAGTTCAGTATTGGAGGAGATTCATTCCAAACTTCTCCTTCATAGAATCTCCTATGCATGCCTTAACTAGTGTGAAGAACACTTTTCAGTGGGAAGGAAAGAAACAAAAATCTTTCGGCACTTTGAAGGAAAATATTATTAGTGCACCGGTATTAGCACTGCCGAATATTCAACATCCTTTTGAGATTGAGACATATGCCAGCAGATACACCATGGGTGCAATACTAATGCAATATCGTAAGCCTATTTGTTACCACTCTGAAAATTTTAACCAAGTTGATGTTAACTATCCTACATATAATAAAGAGTTGTATGCATTAGTCCAGAGTGTAAAGAAATGGAAGAAATACTTGTTAGGGAAGGAAACCATCATACATACAAATCACCAACCCTTACAATATATTCAAGCACAAACCAAATTGCAACAATCTCGGAAGTATGGGTGGATGGGTTTTCTACAACAATTTCACTTGGTAATCAAGTACAAAAAGGGTACAAGTAACAAGGTAGCTGATATGCTTTCTAGACCTTCTATTGTTGCTTCTATTATTTTGAAGAATACTTCTTTATCTCATGATAGCTATATAGAACAATATGCCATCGATGAATATTTTAAAGAAGTATATGCGAAGCTAACCCTTGGTGCATAGGTAGAGAACTATTGTCTGCAGGGAAAATTACTTTACCATCTTGGAAAACTATGTATTCCTACAAGTGAACAAGTCCATGTAATATGCGAAGCTCATACTTCTCTTGTGTTTGGGAATTTTTGGGTAGGAAAAACTATGGCTCATTTGCATAGGTTTTGTTACTAGCCTCAAATGAAAGAAATTGTAACTAAATATGTAAAGGGGTGTGTGATGTGTTCTACTTGTAAGCTCACTAATAGAATACTGGGGATATACTCACCACTTCCTATTCCATCCCATCCATGGGAAATTATATCCATGGATTTTGTAGGGGGTTTACCCAAGACCAAAGGGGGTCATGATTATTTGTATGTTGTAGTGGATAGGTTCAACAAGATGTGTATCTTGATTCCTTGTAAAAAGCAGATCACTGCTGAGCATACTACTAATCTATTCTTTCAGCATGTTTGGGTTCACTTTGGATTACCCACATCTATTGTCTTAGATCGAGATACTTGATTCCTTGGGGAATTTTGGACTAGATTGTGGAGAATGATGGACACCAAATTGAAGAGGAGCACTACTTTCCATCCACAGACTGACAGACAGATAGAGGCGGTAAAATGAACAATGTTACTTTTTCTTCAAGGCTACTGCAACAAGCATCCCAAGGTATGGGAGGAACATAAACCCTATGTACAACATGTGTACATTCGAGCTTTACATTCATCCACTCAGAGTTCACCTTTTGAGACATGTTTTGGGTACCTACAAAAGGTTCCTTTGGACTTGATGTACGGGAGAGATACCGATGTAAATGAAGAATGAACAAAGGAAAAATTCCGCAAGTTCATCCATAGGATTCAACAGATACACTAGACAGTCAGGGAACAATTGGAGAAAATTCAAGCACAATATAAAGCTCAACATGACAAGCACAAGGTTGATCATCAGTTCCAGGTTGGAGACTGGGTATGGCTTCACATAAGAAAGGAGAGATTGAAGGGCGAAGGTAAGAAACTCAAGCCCATTCATTATTTTCCCTTCATTATCTTGGAGAAAAGTGATACCAATCCTTTTCATCCGGATCTTCTACCTTATATGTAGATTCAATCAGTTATGAACATTGAGAACTTGAAACTTTTTGAGCCTCCCATGATCATGGATCAAGATGAGGAAGTTTCAATACCAACAGTTGATGAGTTTTCACCTGATTACTTCGATGAGCTATAGGAAGATATCATCCTGGACAGGAGGACGAGGACTTCATGTAGGGATGATATTGGTTATCTTCAAGTAGGCTTAAAAGGAACCCATCGACATAAGGAAAAATGGATCGAGAAGGAGAAAGTGAGAGGACTCTTCCTTCACTTATGAGTTGATTGATGAAATATTTTTGTGGTCCAAAAGCTCTTAGTGGGAAGGCATGATCCAAAAAGGATCCAAAGAAGGCTAAGAATAACTCAGAACTCACAGAGGCAACTCAGAACGCTCAGAATGGCTTCAACAGACAGAGAAAGGGTAAAAATTTTAAGTTCCCAAAACTTAGTGACACGACATTATCGCGAAGAGCGCATCACAAGATTTCTAACGATGAAAAAAACTTGTCAAACTGAGTTATGATTTGAAAGATATTCATGGTCAAAGTTGTGGTCAAACAGGGCCAATCACCAGGGGATATATCATCATCCGCACTATTGACGTCAGCATATGACATGGTAGGGTGACATCATTGTACATGCTACTGACATCAACATGGCACATGGTAGCACCATAGGCTTGCAGGTGTCACCCACCATTGGACTTTACAGGGGTCCATGTGGACCAATAGAAAAGTGCCATGTGGCACCTACATGAGACGCCACGTGGCACCATCCACAAAGCACCATGTGTCATGTACAGTTGACTGGGCGTGATGTCAGTGATTAGGTGGACCAATCAGTAGATGCCACATGGCCCAATCATTAGGCAACACGTGGCATCCCCAAAATGCCCTAGGACAATCCATAACTGAAAAATAAAAATATATATGGGCGGGACCCCGCCAAATCTGGTGGAGGTCCGCCATATCTGGTGACAATTGCCACATATAGAAGCCACAAATAAATTTGGCAGAGGTTATAACTATAGAGATAAAATGGGATCCCACGGGGTTTGACCTTGGGGATTGAATTTATAAGGTCATGGATAAGATCCATCGAAGAGAATGGTTCCCCATTTATAAGGCCATTTATTATTTTTTAATAGAAAATGGGCTCCATGTCCTCTTTCATTGGAAATTTGGAAAAGTGTGTTTATATGAAGTTTGAGGTGAAATTAGGCCTAGTTCAAATGCTCTTCCTTGACATTTCCATGCATACACCATGGTTTTCCCTTAACCCCATTATTTTATTGAAAAGTATATTTATGATCAATATGTAAACTCCATATCTGCTTCCTACTATGTTTTTTAATAAATGTAAAATATCTTGAAACTTGAAATTTAGGCCTAAAAACATAACATCTATTTGTTGTTGGATCCCAAACAAACAAAAATTTCTAACCGTCAAAATATATAAGAGTTGTTTCTCACCAAAAATATATGACATAATAATTATGAATCTAGCTTGCAATGGAGTCATACTTATAAAATCAGAAGTAATAATAAATAATGTTTTTTCTTAATTGTTGCACTATGGATACAAGAAACATAAAAGTTCTTATTCTTCTTGTTTTGGAAATGTGAATTCATAGTATGTTGATACTAAAAAAATTTCATTAATGATCTAGATTTTATGAGCAGAATGAAATGACTACAGATTATTAACAGGTGCTTAACAAAAAATAATAGAGATACAATAAAATTGGTTTTCTATTTAATAAGGAAATAAGATGAAACTGTAAAATGCAGCGGAAAGAAGCTTGATGGAATGGTGGCGGCTTATCTCTGAGAAGAGATGTGACGACTATGCTCATTCGTAAGAAGATCATTACAATGAGGCTCTGAAGGCCTTTTTTATAATAAACAGGAATGCCAAAAACCCTAGACATCCAAAAACCTAACCCTAGGAGATGAAGCGCCAAAAGTCATGTGGGCCCTGTTTGGGTAAGTTAATAGATCAACTTCCCGAGGTTGTAACTTTTGCATACGATCTCCGTTTTAGGCATATGATAGCCCGTTGGAAAGGTATCATAGAGTAGATTCATTTTGGGGGAAATATCAAAGTAATTTCCATATTTATCCTTGTTTTTCCAAAATACATCATTTAGGGCCTCAAAACAACTCTGGAAGTGAAAAACTGCTAAAAATAGTAAATTACCCAAATTGCCGGAAAAATGTTTTGAGCCAGTTGGAAAGGGTGGGTGGCCACCAATATACACCTATATAAATCCTCCCTCCTTAGGAATCAATGGTCTCCATTTCATTTATTTCCACCATCATATGAGGAAATTTCTACTGAATTTGGCCCCAGGTGAGCCACTTGCCTTGGTGCAGGAGCTTCCCTGCTTTGATGACTCAATAAAGTTGGATCCTTTGTTGTTGAGTGTCGTTGATATGTGTGTCCACAATATGATCACTGGATTCCTATTGTATGCATTCAGGGTTGAGATATGTTGGTGTCAGTTGTTCTTCTACTTCTGAGGTGTTCAATAATGGTGGGAAATAAGGGCGAAGGAGATCCACGTTGAACACTGGGTACAGGCCAAGGAAATGAGGAATGTTGAGCTCAAAATAATTATCCCCCATGGAATTGGTGATGGTGCATGGCCCATAACAAAGTGGGCGAAGGTTCTGATGGGGTCCTATAAGGCGTTCTTTCTACAAGTGCAACCAAACTTTGTCGCCCACCCACTAGGAAATTTGGTTCATTTTGCAATGGCTATTTCGACGCTCTTGAAATGTTATTCCATGGATATTGCAACGAATATTGAGTCTCCCAAACATCATTTCATGTGACATGGCAAATGCAACGAACCTTGATTAACATCACAAGAGCGACGACAGTAGGGACGTTGTCACAATTGCGACAAAAAAAAATACTATCGCCAATAGGACTAAGTAAAGAATTTTTCGAAAGAGCGACACAGTAGGGAAATCATCGCACACTTGACAATATAGGAAAAGTAAGTGAAAAAAATGTGACAAATCATCTTTCAAAGAGTTCATCGCGATTGTGATGAACACAGGGTATATAGCAACGAAATCGCTATACAATTTGTGTGGTTTGTATAGCAAAATCATCGCAGGATTTCTATGGTTCGTCGCGATTGAGATGAACACTTTCGTGGTTTGTATAGAAAAATTGTCGCAGGATTTTTATGGTTCGTCACAAGTTAGACGAATGCTTTCATGGTTTGTATAGAAAAATCGTCGCAGGATTTCTATGGTTCGTCGCAATTGAGACAAACACTTTTGTAGTTTGTATAGCAAAATCGTCACAGGATTTCTATGGTTCATTGCAATTGAGATGAACACTTTCATGTTTTGTATAGAAAAATCGTCACAGGATTTCTATAGTGCGTCAAAATTGCAATGAAAAAGATTTATTTAAAAAAAAATTAAAATTTTATTTTTGAGCAAAAAAAATAATATTTTATTTTTTAATAAAGGGGGCATGTATTGGAAGAATATTATAGTCTATGAAGTTCATTATATTCTTGAAAACATTTCACAAAGGGAAATTCTTTGAAGTAAATAAGGTATGGGTAGATCGCTCTGCATGTGATCAAGAACCATCTAGTTTAATTTCAAGAGTACAAATATGGAGTGTCACATCCAATCAAGAGTTACCCTTAGATATTTATAGTTAGTCTATCAATTCATCTCAATAGGCCCTCATCTATATTAAAAAATTCAAGTATGCTAGAATAGAGAATGCCTTTTGTTGAAAGAATTATCTGAAGGTCTTATTTTCACATTCAAGGGGGCATTAACCTAGGAGGAAGAATGCTCCATTAAATTGGGTTTTTCATGGTTATACTAAGACATTTAGAGAAGATGTCTTGTACAATAAAGATAATTTCTAGCTGTAGAATCCCTTAACATAGTGAAAAGAACATATTTTCATGAATGTTTGGCATAGAAGAAATTAAATTAGTCAACCAAAAGATATATATGTAACAATATATATTTGATATGGATATGTTATTAAAATAGATAACATATACTTATCAAATATATTTATATGTGTGATCTTTACTAAACATATAAGTTGTAAGGTTGGATAAGCTCATCATGAGAGGCCTTGAAAAACAAAGGCTTCTCTATTCTACTCAGAATTTTTAGGATTTTTATGGCTCCCTAAGAAGGTTTGTCTCTAGATGCATTCATGGATTTTCATCACAGTTGGTTTTATTAATCTTTAAATATTATCCACATTCCAAATCT
>ML810469.1:81237-100058 GCA_009831015.1 Picea engelmannii
TTTTAGGATTTTTATGGCTCCCTAAGAAGGTTTGTCTCTAGATGCATTCATGGATTTTCATCACAGTTGGTTTTATTAATCTTTAAATATTATCCACATTCCAAATCTTGTGGGAATCTTTAAAATGAAGGGCCATTCCATTTTTTGGGAATATTTGGAAATATCATTCTAAGTCCAAAGCTTGTGGGAATCTAGTTGGGAAAGGCCATGTGTGACATCCCCAAAAATAAAATATTTTTGAAATTTAAAATTTCTGGAAATTTATTCCGCTTTTAGTAAATTCGAATTTGCTAAATTTTTGTCATTTATGACAATTTCAAATTTGGAATTTGGTAATTGTAATTAATTATTTTGACTGTTGGGCAGAGACCTGATTTGACCCAACTAACTATTTGACTATGACACTTGTATGGAAACAAAATATTTCATACTGATTGCAGGAGGACAAATGGAACAACCATGTTAAATTTAGCTGACCATGACTCCATGAGTGGGGAAAATCTTGGAACTACCTCTGGGCTGATTATTATAAGTGGAAAATCAGTGATTTGGCCATTGGGAGCCCCTGAAAATTAGAAAGCTCCGAAAATTCCCAAGGGAGGCAAAAGACCTAGGCAAATGATAAATAGCATATGAGAGGAGGCAGGATGCTGCCAAGTATGTTGGGAAAGGAGACTTTTGATTTAGTTGTTGTTATGAACATTGCTTGAGTGTGAGGCAAGGGAAAATTGTTGGAGCTGTAGGACATATATGAGTGTGAGGCAAGGGAAAGTATACTAGCTGGAAGGATATGACTAGTCAATTCTTAAAGAAGATTTGTGTTGTGGTTTGGATTACTACTATAGTAAGATAAAGCGTCGTAGTTGAAAACCCCACAAGTAAATTGTGATGCAGATTTGAGTTTACCTACATATTGAATGCAAATGGAAAAATACATAGTGTATATATATGTATGGACATTTCTGATATATAAAGGCATGCACCGCAGTAGAGTAATTAACTAATATTTCTTCCATGTACCAACCGAACAGTCATGATTTATTTTTTAGGAGATAGCCCTAATTGCAAGTGTCTAAGATATATATATGTATATTTAAAGTATGGAAGTGACCTTGCGAATACCAAGAATTATTATACACCATCTACATCATTTACATATATTTATATCAACCAATGTTTAATGAAAAGTTATAGGTTGAAATGTTGGAAAATTATTGGAGTGAATTGAATTAACACAGTTTAATTACTAGAACTAATCACGAGAGGCGCAAAAGGCCAAGGAAGAAGGGACATCCCGAAACTTAAAACATACCCCAGAGTAAATTCCTAATTGTGTAAATAACAAAACAATCACCTAAAAGTTAAAAAGGAAAGTCTTTAAAACAAGTACAATAAGTGCAAATTGAATTCATATACCATCATGCGATCTGGAGTCAACTATAAACAAGATACACATATAGCCGGCAATAGCCGAATATTTTTTCCTTTTTCAAAATCCTTTCGAGGAAGTAGCCAATATGGCGCTAGTATATTAAACCAATAAAATAACCAGTATGCCATTACAAGTAGGTGAAAGGGAAACCCTGTAATTCTTTTAAAACTAGTATTACATATCTCGTTCGGAATTGAAACAAATGAACATCCCATGCGGTGTTTTACTTCCAATGATAGATTTTTCCATCACAAAATGGGTTACCCTTAATCAAAAATACCAAAACCATGACTTAATCACCATTTCGGAGTTTCGGATACCGGGAGTTGGAGGTGCCAATGACACTCATGACAAGAATGATAAAATCACGAAATGTGAAACCATGACTTAATCTCTATTTTGGAGTTTTGGATACCAGGAGTTGGAGGTGTCAAGGACACTCACGACAAGAATGATAAAATCGCAAAATCTGAAACCATGACTTAATCGCCATTTCAGAGTTTTAGATACCGGGAGTTGGAGGTGTCAAGGACACTCATGAAAAGAATGATGAAATCGTGAAATGCTAAATATCAGAGCATGTCAAAGACTCCATTTCGGAGTTTCGCAGATCATGAAATCAAATATCAAAGGAACCTTAACCCTTGAAGTAGAGAAACTCAAAATCCTGAAATAGACACATCAACCAACCACGTCAGCTAAGGACATGTGGCACAATCAAGCAATGACAAGTGTCAAGCTGATTCAACATTTTAGGCACATGTTAGTCATGAATCAGAGTGACACATGGCAGCTATTCGACACATGTTAATCCACGTGTGACATCAACAAGTTTATGTCACATTGGAACTTTCTATTTCGGGGTTTTACATAGCAAGCAGAAACTCCACCATCATGAAGTCTCGAACTCTGAAATGTCGAAAGGGACTATTGTGAGTCTCAAAAACCTGAAAGGCAAAACTTCGAAATCCCATCAACCATCCATATCAGTGGATTATGTGAACTGTTCGATCACTTCAAAGATTTTATGATCATGAATTTTTTAATGTTGGAGTCACGATGACTTGAAGGGAAAAACGCCGAAATCCCGTCAGCCATTCGATTAAGAAAAGAAGGGATCAGATTATGAAGTTTTGTGAACCATTGATCTAGCTCCATTTAGGGGATTGCGACTTGCCGAAATTCCAAAATGCTGAAATGTGAAAGGCATTTTGATTAGGCCTGTGGTCATAGCCAGTGGGCATATGGAATAAGTGCGAGACCCAGTACTTGTAATCCAACGGTGCAGGTGAATTTGAATATGATCGGAGGATTATGACATATTCTTACTCTGATTTTAACCATAAGGCCTTACCTAACCACTATCCTGTATCCATATATTTAAAAAAAAAACTATAGGGGTTTGTTTATATTTAAACTTTTCGCAGAGGAGTATAGACTAATACTCTACTTTTACCTAAGTCTATTTGGTCATTTTCATCGTGTGATTATGTGTATGGACTAGCGCATGAGGCCTAGGCCATCAACCCCCAAAGTCGTTTGTATTGTAAACATATGGTAATGGGTTATTTGTAGGGTCTAACGCATAATGATTTGGCCATAAAGTCCCAAAGTCATTTGTGTTGTTAAGACTGTGGTAATGGTTATAGGTACAAACAGATATGAAAGTAATTATAATTACAGGAATTGAAATAAACATTGAAATGAGGAGTAAACAATTATCGTCGATCAGAAAACTTTAAGTTGAATGGTAATGACAGTCGACGACAGTAGGGACTCTTGCAAACTTTTAGACTCAAGCTTTATAATAGAAAGCTTACTTGCTTGAATATCGAACTATTCAAGGATATTTATACAAACATTTTTTTTTCCAGACAGTTTTTGAGGTATATTACATATGGTATCATAGAAAAAGATACAACACTGGGCCTAAATAGGGCCACATTAGTTGCGTAGTATTTATTTTGATTTATGTACAACTAATAAATCTTATGGTTATAATCAGAAAGTCCTTTCTGTTTTTGTAAATTATGGCATCTCAGGAGGGTGCAGAAATCAGGATGGAAGGAAATCCACAGCAAGGACCTCTTGGAGATCCAAGAAAAAACAATGATGGAAGCTCACCCATGGAGGTATTTGAAACAATGAGGAATCTCATTATTGAACTATAGGTTTTCAAGGCCGACAATGAAAATTTGAAGAAAGCACAACAGGAACAACAAGAGATAAATGAAGTCCTACTGCATAATATAGTAACCAAGAAAATCCCAAAAGACGATAACCATGACGAAGAGGTCAGCAAAAGGTCCTCCAAGAATTCTGGACTGGAAACAGAAAAAGGAGACAGTTCGTCTGAAGGGACACCTTCAGCTAAAGACAAAACTATACCAGACAGAAAAAGAAAACAAGTAGACCACCTTGAAGGAGAATTTAAAAAGATTAACCCAACTACCTTTGATGGAGAATCCAGGACAGGAGAAGAAGCTGAGGCATGGTTGTTGGAAATCAAAAAATACTTCCAGATCTACAACTATTCCAGCAACATGAAGGTCAGAATGGCCATCTACAATATGAAGGGGAAGGCCAACATTTGGTGGCAGGACCTGAAATTGGCCAAGGGTCTAAAGGAGAAATAGTTGGAATGGTCTGACTTTAAGAAGTATTTCAAGAAACAATACCTTTCTGAAAGTTATTATGAAAGGAAGATGAAAGAATTTTATGAGTTACGACTCAGATAGATGACAAAGGAGGACCTGATAAATACATTTCTGGAACTACTAAGGTTCGTACCATACATCCAGGAGGATAAGGTAAAAATTCAACGATTCTTAAGCTGTTTACCACAGGCCTACCGGGACAGAATTGAGTTTGACAACCCCAAATCCTTGAGTGAGGTATTCAGGAAAGAACGAATGTGCTATGACCAGTATAAACAATGGGTAGATTTTTCCAAGACCTGGAAGGATAAAAAGCAAGATCGAATGAACCAGTGGAAGAAGGGATACCAACCACCTCCTTATCGGAATGCAACAAAAAGTTTCCCAAGGAAGGATTTTCACTCCAATCATCCGAATACGCAAGGTAGTGGTAAACCGGTAAACTTGGGAACAAAGAAGTTTGGGGACAACTCCCACGAGCCATTAAAGTGTTGGGAGTGTGGAGAGCCTCATCTAAGGAGGAATTGTCCACATTTAACTTCAGCAAACATAAATGATGTTCATAATCTGCAGGAAGCCTCGAAAGTGGGAGACATGGGCAGAATCTTGCATCGGATAAATGCAACCATAGATGGTCGACAAGCTGACCACCAGTCCTCGGTGGTAGAAATTGAAGGTAAAATCAATGACACTCGAATTTATGTTTTAATTGACTCTGGAGCTATGTTAAGTTATATTACTCCTAATATAGTAGAGTCGAATAAACTTAAGAAACTGAAGCACACAAAATCATGGCTGGTACAACTAGCAACAGGTACTAAAAGGAAGGTAGTTGACTTTATTTCTGATTTTGAGTTCAGCTTAGGTGGTTAAAAGATAAGGACCAATTTGAACATCTTACCACTAGGATCTTATGATATGATTATCGGGATGGATTGGTTGGAACAACACAAAGTAGTACTATACTATTATACAAATATACTTAGCTATAAAGATGATTTTGGCACTGTTAGAACAACCCAAGGCATACCAAAACTTGTATCAGTCAGACAAGTTTCAACGATGCAACTCAAGAAATGTATTAGAAAGGGATGTCAAGTTTATGCCATCCAAGTGACGAATTTATTAAAAAAAGAAGATAAGCCAAAGTTAGAAGACTTTGTTGTCCTACATGAATTCAGAGACATGTTTGTGGATGAGATACCACAATTACATCCTAGAAGGGATATAGACTTCTCCATAGACCTACTACCCGGTTCATCCCCTATCTCAAAAGCACCTTACTGAATGAGTCTACCAGAACTGGTAGAATTAAAAATCCAATTACAGGAATTGTTGGACAAAGAGTATATTAGACTGAGTGTTTCACCATGGGGGGCACCAGTCCTCTTTGTGAAAAATAAAGACGGTACTCTAAGACTATTTATCGATTATAGACAACTGAACAAAATGACCATTAAGAACAAATACCCCTTACCAAGGATAAATGATCTATTCGATCAAGTTGGTGGGTCCAAGATCTTTTCAAAATTGGATTTACGATCTGATTATCATCAAGTTAGGATAAAGGATGAGGACATAAACAAAACAACTTTTCGAACAAGATATGGACACTACGCGTTTGTAGTCATACCTTTCGGACTCACTAACGCACCAGCCACATTTATGTGCTTGATGAACAACATTTTCAGTCAGTACTTAGACAAGTTCGTAGTAGTATTTATCGACGATATTCTAGTCTATTTTAAAACAGAGGAGGAACATGATGAACACTTAATAATAGTTCTGCAAACATTAAGGAAACACAAACTATACACAAAATTTGACAAATGTGACTTTTATCAAAAAGAAATGCAATATTTAGGACATGTCATTTCCTCAGAAGATATTTCCGTAGACCCGGAAAAGATAAAAGCCATTATGGAATGGCCAGTACCTAAGGATGTGGCAGATATCCGGTCATTCATGGGAATCAACAGATATTATCACAGATTTATAGAATGGTTTTCCAAGATAGCCTACCCTATCACGTCACTACAAAAGAAAGGAACCAAGTTTAACTGGTCGCAAAAGTGTCAAGATAGCTTTAACAAGATGAAATAATTATTGACATTGGCACCCATTTTGAAGGTAGCAGACCGAGATAAAGACTTCGCAGTTTGTGTTGATGCAAGTAAAGAGGGACTAGGCGGTGTCCTAACTCAGGAAGGGCACATGATTTGTTACGAGCCCCTAAAATTAAAAGAACACGAGAGAAATTATGTCACTCATGACTTAGAATTGGCAGCAGTAATACATGCCTTAAAAATGTGGCGACACTATATAATGGGCAGAAAATTGCTACTATTGACGGATAATAACGGGGTGAAATATTTGTTTAACCAACTAGATCTTAATGCAAGACAAGCAAGGTGGCTAGCCTTCTTGAGCAAATTCAACTTTGAGGTCAGACATATCAAGGGTAAGGAAAATAAAGTAGAAGATGCTTTAAGCAAAAGAGTCCATTGGTTATTTGAGATAAACATCATCAGGGCAGAAAGTGATCTGGAACAAAGATTAAGGATGACAGGTATTAACGACAGAAATTACACTAAGATAATGGCAGAATTACAAAACAATACTACCAACTCTGACAAACCAGATCTAAGCATTGACAAGAAAGGACTATTGCAACTTAAAAACATACTTTACATACCAGATTCAACAGAATTGAAATCAACAATTTTGGACGAAGTGCATAAGAAACCATATTCTGGCCATCCAAATTACTAGAAAACAATAACAACACTTAGAAAACTATTTTTCTGGCCTAGTATGAAGGGAGAAACAACAAAATACTTGGCTAGGTGCCAATATTGTCAGCAGGTTAAGGCTGAGCACCAGCATCCAACTGACCTATTATAGCCATTACCAGTACCAGAATGGAAATGGGAGACTATATCACTGGACTTTATAACAGGTTTGCCTAAAACTCAGAAACAAAATGATTCTATCATGGTTGTAATCAATAAAATCAGTAAGTCTGCACACTTTATTCCTGTAAAGTCTACTTTTAAAGCTATAAACATTGCTGAAATATTCATGAAGGAAGTTTTTAGACTGCATGGTATTCCTAAAATGGTGATTTTAGATAGAGACGTAAAATTTACATCCACTTTTTGGAAGGAATTGTTTGCAGGGATAAACACTAACTTGAATTTCAGTGCAAGCTATCATCCACAAATGGATGGACAAACCGAAAGGAAAAATCAAATCATAGAGGATATGCTTCGCATGTACGTAAGAACAAAACCAAGAAGGTGGGAAGACTATCTATACTTGGTAGAATTCACATATAATAATGGGTACCAAACTTCGGCTAAGTTGATCCCTTTCGAAATACTGTATGGCAGAAAGTGTACGAATCCAATTAGTTGGGATAACCTGACTGACAAACTCACGTTTGGACCAGATATACTCCAAGAAATGGAGAACATGGTAAGAAAGGTACAACAAAACTTGAAAGGAAATCCACAGCAAGGACCTCTTGGAGATCCAAGACAAAACAATGATGGAAGCTCACCCATGGAGGTATTGGAAACAATGAGGAATCTCATTGTTGAACTACAGGTTTTCAAGGCCAACAATGAAAATTTGAAGAAAGCACAACAGGAACAACAAGAGATAAATGAAGTCCTACTGCATAATATAGTAACCAAGAAAATCCCAAAAGACGATAACCATGACGAAGAGGTCAGCAAAAGGGCCTCCAAGAATTCTGGACTGGAAACAGAAAAAGGAGACAGTTCGTCTGAAGGGACACCTTCAGCTAAAGACAAAACTATACCAGACAAAAAAAGAAAACAAGTAGACCACCTTGAAGGAGAATTTAAAAATATTAAACCAACTACCTTTGATGGAGAATCCAGGACAGGAGAAGAAGCTGAGGCATGGTTGTTGGAAATCAAAAAATACTTCCATATCTACAACTATTCCAGCAACATGAAGGTCAGAATGGCCATCTACAATATGAAGGGGAAGGCCAACATTTGGTGGCAGGACATGAAATTGGCCAAGGGCCTAAAGGAGAAATAGTTGGAATGGTCTGACTTTAAGAAGTATTTCAAGAAACAATACCTTTCTGAAAGTTATTATGAAAGGAAGATGAAAGAATTTTACGAGTTACGACTCAGATAGATGACAATGGAGGACCTGATAAATAAATTTCTGGAACTACTAAGGTTCGTACCATACATCCAGGAGGATAAGGTAAAAATCCAACGATTCTTAAGTTGTTTACCACAGGCCTACCGGGACAGAATTGAGTTTGACAACCCCAAATCCTTGAGTGAGGTATTCAGGAAAGAACGAATGTGCTATGACCAGTATAAACAATGGGTAGATTTTTCCAAGACCTGGAAGGATAAAAAGAAAGATCGAATGAACCAGTGGAAGAAGGGATACCAACCACCTCCTTATCGGAATGCAACAAAAAGTTTCCCAAGGAAGGATTTTCACTCCAATCATCCGAATACGCAAGGTAGTGGTAAACCGGTAAACTTGGGAACAAAGAAGTTTGGGGACAACTCCCACGAGCCATTAAAGTGTTGGGAGTGTGGAGAGCCTCATCTAAGGAGGAATTGTCCACATTTAACTTCAGCAAACATAAATGATGTTCATAATCTGCAGGAAGCCTCGAAAGTGGGAGACATGGGCAGAATCTTGCATCGGATAAATGCAACCATAGATGGTCGACAAGCTGACCACCAGTCCTCGGTGGTAGAAATTGAAGGTAAAATCAATGACACTCGAATTTATGTTTTAATTGACTCTGGAGCTATGTTAAGTTATATTACTCCTAATATAGTAGAGTCGAATAAACTTAAGAAACTGAAGCACACAAAATCATGGCTGGTACAACTAGCAACAGGTACTAAAAGGAAGGTAGTTGACTTTATTTCTGATTTTGAGTTCAGCTTAGGTGGTTAAAAGATAAGGACCAATTTGAACATCTTACCACTAGGATCTTATGATATGATTATCGGGATGGATTGGTTGGAACAACACAAAGTAGTACTATACTATTATACAAATATACTTAGCTATAAAGATGATTTTGGCACTGTTAGAACAACCCAAGGCATACCAAAACTTGTATCAGTCAGACAAGTTTCAACGATGCAACTCAAGAAATGTATTAGAAAGGGATGTCAAGTTTATGCCATCCAAGTGACGAATTTATTAAAAAAAGAAGATAAGCCAAAGTTAGAAGACTTTGTTGTCCTACATGAATTCAGAGACATGTTTGTGGATGAGATACCACAATTACATCCTAGAAGGGATATAGACTTCTCCATAGACCTACTACCCGGTTCATCCCCTATCTCAAAAGCACCTTACTGAATGAGTCTACCAGAACTGGTAGAATTAAAAATCCAATTACAGGAATTGTTGGACAAAGAGTATATTAGACTGAGTGTTTCACCATGGGGGGCACCAGTCCTCTTTGTGAAAAATAAAGACGGTACTCTAAGACTATTTATCGATTATAGACAACTGAACAAAATGACCATTAAGAACAAATACCCCTTACCAAGGATAAATGATCTATTCGATCAAGTTGGTGGGTCCAAGATCTTTTCAAAATTGGATTTACGATCTGATTATCATCAAGTTAGGATAAAGGATGAGGACATAAACAAAACAACTTTTCGAACAAGATATGGACACTACGCGTTTGTAGTCATACCTTTCGGACTCACTAACGCACCAGCCACATTTATGTGCTTGATGAACAACATTTTCAGTCAGTACTTAGACAAGTTCGTAGTAGTATTTATCGACGATATTCTAGTCTATTTTAAAACAGAGGAGGAACATGATGAACACTTAATAATAGTTCTGCAAACATTAAGGAAACACAAACTATACACAAAATTTGACAAATGTGACTTTTATCAAAAAGAAATGCAATATTTAGGACATGTCATTTCCTCAGAAGATATTTCCGTAGACCCGGAAAAGATAAAAGCCATTATGGAATGGCCAGTACCTAAGGATGTGGCAGATATCCGGTCATTCATGGGAATCAACAGATATTATCACAGATTTATAGAATGGTTTTCCAAGATAGCCTACCCTATCACGTCACTACAAAAGAAAGGAACCAAGTTTAACTGGTCGCAAAAGTGTCAAGATAGCTTTAACAAGATGAAATAATTATTGACATTGGCACCCATTTTGAAGGTAGCAGACCGAGATAAAGACTTCGCAGTTTGTGTTGATGCAAGTAAAGAGGGACTAGGCGGTGTCCTAACTCAGGAAGGGCACATGATTTGTTACGAGCCCCTAAAATTAAAAGAACACGAGAGAAATTATGTCACTCATGACTTAGAATTGGCAGCAGTAATACATGCCTTAAAAATGTGGCGACACTATATAATGGGCAGAAAATTGCTACTATTGACGGATAATAACGGGGTGAAATATTTGTTTAACCAACTAGATCTTAATGCAAGACAAGCAAGGTGGCTAGCCTTCTTGAGCAAATTCAACTTTGAGGTCAGACATATCAAGGGTAAGGAAAATAAAGTAGAAGATGCTTTAAGCAAAAGAGTCCATTGGTTATTTGAGATAAACATCATCAGGGCAGAAAGTGATCTGGAACAAAGATTAAGGATGACAGGTATTAACGACAGAAATTACACTAAGATAATGGCAGAATTACAAAACAATACTACCAACTCTGACAAACCAGATCTAAGCATTGACAAGAAAGGACTATTGCAACTTAAAAACATACTTTACATACCAGATTCAACAGAATTGAAATCAACAATTTTGGACGAAGTGCATAAGAAACCATATTCTGGCCATCCAAATTACTAGAAAACAATAACAACACTTAGAAAACTATTTTTCTGGCCTAGTATGAAGGGAGAAACAACAAAATACTTGGCTAGGTGCCAATATTGTCAGCAGGTTAAGGCTGAGCACCAGCATCCAACTGACCTATTATAGCCATTACCAGTACCAGAATGGAAATGGGAGACTATATCACTGGACTTTATAACAGGTTTGCCTAAAACTCAGAAACAAAATGATTCTATCATGGTTGTAATCAATAAAATCAGTAAGTCTGCACACTTTATTCCTGTAAAGTCTACTTTTAAAGCTATAAACATTGCTGAAATATTCATGAAGGAAATTTTTAGACTGCATGGTATTCCTAAAATGGTGATTTTAGATAGAGACGTAAAATTTACATCCACTTTGGAAGGAATTGTTTGCAGGGATAAACACTAACTTGAATTTCAGTACAAGCTATCATCCACAAACGGATGGACAAACCGAAAGGAAAAATCAAATCATAGAGGATATGCTTCGCATGTACGTAAGAACAAAACCAAGTAGGTGGGAAGACTATCTACACTTGGTAGAATTCTCATATAATAATGGGTACCAAACTTCGGCTAAGTTGATCCCTTTCGAAATACTGTATGGCAAAAAGTGTACGAATCCAATTAGTTGGGATAACCTGACTGAAAAACTCATGTTTGGACCAGATATACTCCAAGAAATGGAGAACATGGTAAGAAAGGTACAACGAAACTTGAAAGAAGCACAGGACAGACATAAGAGCTATGCAGATCAGAAAAGAAGACACTTGGAATTTCAAGTAGGAGACCATGTTTATTTGAAGGTCAAAGCCCAAAAGAGCTCATTGAAGTTATGGAATTGTGCCAAGATGACACCCAGGTTTTGTGGGCCCTTCGAGATACTAGCTCGAATTGGACCCGTAGCATATCAACTTGCACTTCCAACTAATCTAAGAATTCATAATGTATTTCATGTTTCGTTGCTAAAAAAGTATATCCATGACCCTACTCATAGGATTGATTGGAACTTGGTGTAGGTGGAACTCGAAGGTGAGTTCCAGGTGGAACCCCTGCACATTCTGGACTAGAGATAAATAGCACTTCAGAACAGAGCCGTCGCTGAGGTAAAGGTGCAATGGAAGCACTTTATTCCTGAGGAAGCCACTTGGGAGTTGGAGGGAGATTTGCGAAAATCTCATCCAATCCTGTTCCAGGAAATGAACGAACACTGAGGATAGTGTTTTACTTAAGGGGGAAAGGATGTGACATCCCCAAAAATAAAATATTTTTGAAATTTAAAATTTCTGGAAATTTATTCCGTTTTGAGTAAATTCGAATTTGGAAATTTTTTTCCATTTATGGCAATTCCGAATTTCGAATTTGGTAATTGTAATTAATTATTTTGATTGTTGGGAAGAGAGATGATTTGACCCAACTAACTATTTGACTATGACACTTGTATGGAAACAAAATATTTTATATTGATTGCAAGAGGACAAATGGAACAACCATGTTAAATTTAGTTGACCATGACTCCATGAGTGGGGAACATGTTGGAACTACCTCTAGGTTGATTATTACAAGTGGCAAATCAATGATTTGGCCATTGGCAGCCCCTGAAAATCAGGGATTTAGAAAGCTGCAAAAATTCCCAAGGGAGGGAAAAGACCTAGGCAAATGATAAATAGCATATGAGAGGAGGCATGACGCTGCCAAGTATGTTGGGAAAGGAGACTTTTGATTTACTTGTTGTTATGAACACTGCTTGAGTGTGAGGCAAGGGAAAACTGTTGGATTTGTAGGAAATATATGAAGATAATCTTTTCTAAGTTCACCCTCATGGATTCATGGTCAGGCTAGGGGGTGAATCGGGCAAGTAGTTTGGTTGCCCTGTTCTACAGTTGGGAGGAACATGGTTGTTCCCTTTGTCTTTCAGTGCATTATTTCAGATATGTTATTTTTGTTCCTTCTCTGGCTGAATGCTAAATGGTTACATACTTGATATAATGTATTTGTTAGAAATAATATTAAGGATGAAAGATCGAATGCATCCTATTACAAACTTAGGAATTGCTAGAATGTCTCTCTACTAGTTTGGAATGGATTATCTTTGCTACATCTCATTTCTGTAATGAATACTAGTTCCCGAAAGTATACTAGCTGGAATGATATGACTAGTTAATTCTTAAAGAAGATTTGTGTTGTGGTTTGGATTACCATTGTAGTAAGATAAAGTGTCGTAGTTGAAAACCCCACAAGTAAATTGTGATGCAGATTTGAGTTTACCTACATATTGAATGCAAATGGAAAACTGCATTGTGTGTGTGTGTGTGTGTGTGTGTGTGTGTGTGTATATATATATATATATATATATATGTATGTATGTATGTATGTATGGACATTTCTGATATATAAAGGCACGCACCACAGTAGAGTAATTAACTAAGATTTCTTCCATGTACCAACTGAACAATCATGATTTTTTTTTAGGAGATAGCTCTAATCGCAAGTGTCTAAGATATATATATGTATATTTAAAGTACAAAAGTGACCTTGTGAATACCAAGAATTATTATAGACCATCTACAACATTTACACATATTTATATTAACCGGTGTTTAATGAAAAGTAATAGGTTGAAATGTCGGAAAATTATTAGAGTGAATCAAATTAACACAGTTTAATTACCAGAACTAATCACGAGAGGCACGAAGAAGGGACATCCCGAAACTTAAAACATACCCCTGAGTAAATTCCTGACTGTGTAAATAACAACACAATCACCTAAAAGTTAAAAAGGAAAGTCTTTAACACAAGTACAATAAGTGAAAATTGAATTCATATATCATCATGCGATCTGGAGTCAACTATAAACAAGATACACATATAGTCGGCAATAGCCGAGTATTTTTTCCTTTTTCAAAATCCTTTCGAGGAAGTAGCCAATATGGCGCTATTATATTAAACCAATAAAATAACCAGTATGTCATTACAAGTAGGCGGAAGGGAAACCCTGTGATTCTTTTAAACCTAGTATTACATATCTCATTTGGAATTGAAACAAATGAACATCCCATGCAGTGTTTTACTTCCAATGATAGATTTTTCCATCACAAAATGGGTTACCCTTAATCAATGGTACCAAAACCATGACTTAATCGCCATTTCAGAGTTTCAGATACCGGGAGTTGGAGGTGTCAAGGACACTCACGACAAGAATGATAAAATCATGAAATGTGAAACCATGACTTAATCGCCATTTCGGAGTTTCGGATATCAGGAGTTGGAGGTGTCAAGGACACTCATGACAAGAATGATAAAATCGTGAAATGTGAAACCATGACTTAATTTCCATTTCAGAGTTTCGGATACTGGGAGTTGAAGGTGTCAAGGATACTCACGACAAGAATGATGAAATCGTGAAATGTGAAAGATTAGAGCATGTCAAAGACTTCATTTCAGAGTTTCACAGACCGGGAAATCAAAGATCAAAGGAACTTTAACCTTTGAAGTAGCGAACCTCGAAATCGTGAAACAAACACATCAACCAACCACGTCAGCTAAGGACACGTGGCACAATTAGGCAATGATAAGTGTCAAGTTGATTCAACATTTCAAGCACATGTAAGTCACGAATCAGAGTGACACGTGGCAGTTATTCGACACGTGTGACGTCAGCAGGTTTACATCACATCAGAACTTTCTATTTCAGGGTTTTACATAGCAAGCAGAAACTCCACCATCATGAAGTCTCAAACTCCGAAATGCCAAAAGGGACTATTGTGAGTCTTGAAAACCCGAAAGGAAAAACTCTAAAATCCCGTCAACTGTCCATCTCAGTGGATTATGTGAACTGTCTGATCACTTCAGAGATTTTATGATCATGAATTTTATAATGTTGGAGTCACGATGACTTGAAGGGAAAAACGCCGAAATCCCATCAGCCATTCGATTAAGAAAAGAAGGGATCAAATTATGAAGTTTTGTGAACCATTGATCTAGCTCCATTTCAGGGATTGCAACTTGTTGAAATGCCAAAATGTGAAAGGCATTTTGATTAGGCCCATGGTCACAACTAGTGGGCATATGGAATAAGCGCGAGACCTAGTACTTGTAATCCAACAGTGCAGGTGAATTTGAATATGATCGGAGGATTATGAAATATTCATACTTTGAGTTTAACCGGAAGGCCTTACCTAACCACTATCCTATATCCGGATATCTAAAAAAAAAACTATAGGGGTCTGTTTATATTTAAACTTTTCGCAGAGGAGTATAGACTAATACTCTACTTTTACTTAAGTTCGTTTGGTCATTTTCATCGTGTGATTATGTGTATGGACTAACGCATGAGGCCTAGGCCATGAACCCCCAAAGTTGTTTGTATTGTAAACATATGGTAATGGGTTATTTGTAGGGTCTAACGCGTAAGGATTTGGCCATAAAGTCCCAAAGTCGTTTGTGTTGTTAAGACTGTGGTATTATAGGTACAGACCGATAGGAAAGTAATTATAATTAGAGGAATTGAAATAAACATTGAAATGAGGAGTAAACACTTATTTTCGATCATAAAACTTTAAGTTGAATGGTAATGACAGTCGACGACAGTAGGGACTCTTGCAAACTTTCAAACTCAAGCTTTATAACATAAAGGTTACTTGCTTGAATCTCGAACTATTCAAGGATATGACAATTTTTGAGGTATATTACACTATGGTTTCTAACATAAGGAGGGTTTTCCTAGGGGGATAATACTAATTCCTATCATTGCATTTCTAGACAGGTGAGGATAAGGACTTTGTTTGAATTTGGTTGACTTCTCTAAAATGATGCTTCAAGAAAAGTAAGAGAATAAAATGCTCAATGAATGCTTGGAAGGAAAACACTTACTTTATTAAACACAACACACCAATGCACCATTAGTCATAATTAGTGATGAAGCAATATACAATTTTCAAGGTGAAACTTTCTAAGTAAAAAGTACATATTCATTGACAAGATAGTCGTCATTTAGAAAATTTCATATGTGCAAGAAGTGAAGCATGAACAAGTACTTATGAAACATTTAAGCATGAAATTGGGTCTTTATGATAGAAATCAAATAGAGCATCATTGTAACAAGTTCATAACCAATATAATTTTGCATCCATTCAATAAGTATATGCCATGAAACACATGAAGTGTCACTATTGTAAAGAGAGAATAAGGAAACGAGCTCAATGTAATAACTTTAGAAGAAATACAATGCTACTCGATTAACAAATTTCATTATTATATGTCAAGGCACAAAAATTATATCATTAACCAAACTTATCATTCATTCATCAACACTCATAAATTAATCTGTTTCTCATCATACAATATAGATCAATTCTTTGGAACCATGATTGTAGCATGAATCAACCCTCTCAGCTAGCAAACAATATAAATGTTGCACTGTTTGGGTAGATTGTTTGGGGTGGTTAGGGTAGGAATGTATCGTGGTCAACCAACCAAGCCAAAAGACATGCAAACACCACAAAAACATATGGTTAACAAACCTTCATACAATAGTGAAAGGAGGCAACGATTGGACTAATTACAAGGTCCTTTGGAATTCCTTAACATATTTTGGCTTCTTTGGGATGTGGAAAACAAGGTGTCATAAAAACATTGCAAGACATCAACACTTTAATCACCATTGATAGTGGAATACTTCTGCAGTTTTATGACAGTCCTGGATAGATTTTTGTATAACACATAGGAGGTAATGTCAAGGCTTTAAATAGAAGGATATATCCATTATACTTTTGTGTGATAACTCATCTAATAAAATAATTAAATGAGCCAAAATAATGTTGGATAGAAAAAGAGATATATGTGTTAAGAGAGAGGCTTACTTGTAAGTGCAACTGAGACTAGGTTATAATAGGGTAACCCCCTTCCATTATACCTAATAAGGGTTATTAGACTAGAAATTAGATTAAGGAACCATATATATACTTTCAGTAACTAAGGAAGGTTAGTATATCTATAAGGAAGGTATGTGATTTAAGTTTTTGGTGATTATTTGATAGTAAGGTTTTGGTGATAACCTAGTAGAAGATAAGGTATGTTAGGGTAATTCTCCTTTACCTTGAATTTCCTAGTATGTGAGTAGGGGAAGCCAAGTGACATGCCTTTTTAGAATCCCATAGTCAAGTTATATGATTTACCTAAATAAGGATTTGTGATCTATTTAAAGGTGAGATATGAATTTATGATGTTAAAATTTTATGATGCTCATGTACATATCATGAAATCGAATCTAATTCATGTTCTTTTTAAGTTTGTTTAGTTGAATAAATTAAATTGTGATTTAGCAATGAATGAGTCAAAACCTACCATAACTAACAGAAGTGGAACCCTTAATTCATTGTGGTATAAATTTTCCTTGTAAGTCCTTGAAGCAATAAATCCTAGGATTGTGATCCCTCGCGCCAAATATTGCATGGTTATTATAAATGAAAATGAAAATTGAACTTTTCTAAGGTACCATAACCACCTAAGAGTTGCAAACATTCAAAATATTGTATTTAATTATTAAGAGGGGCATTTCCATCATGATCATCTTAAGTATCATCGTCATTATATGAATATAACCTAGTTCATGTATAAATGAAGTCCTTTAGTATTAGTAACCCCACCCTAAAATGTTTCTAATGACAATGAGAAAAGCACCACTAAGACATCATCAATATACTAGAAAACACCAAAACCTACTTGGCATAACCTACACTTTGATGGTGCTTCATAGGGATTTATAATAAATGATGGTGTCATCCAAGACAACCAAAGGCACTTGGCATTAACATACTTTGGTTACATGTGCAATAAAAAGTAACAACAAGTCTAAGCTCAAATCCTATTGCGGGATTTCAACTTAGCAAGGGATCATATACAAATACAATATGTTATAAAAGAACTTGATTGTTAAGTGTTTATGGGGTTAATGATGTTTTTTCTTTATGTTATTATTTATCTAATGACTTAAGTAAGTGGGCCAATTGCGTCTCAATTCATACTCCTCATCCAAATGGGTCCCAACCCTTTATTGTTATAGGGTCTAGTCTATTTTTATCTTTGCACGTGGATGTGGGTCAAGTATTGTAATATGGACTTG
The DNA here is from genome assembly GCA_009831015.1 of Picea engelmannii. Lineage (NCBI taxonomy): Eukaryota > Viridiplantae > Streptophyta > Pinopsida > Pinales > Pinaceae > Picea > Picea engelmannii. Next base: position 99,325 of record ML810469.1, read on the forward strand.
GGATATAATAACATATTTGATGTGTTACGCTGTGTGTGTGTGTAATAACGTATATACTTTATTACATATATGTGTAATAAAACAATCATATATATTCTACTACACATATATGTAACAACATATATTACAAAAAATACAAGTTGTAATTTTGGCGAAGCTCATTGTGAGAGGCACTGAAAAACAAATCCTTCTCCATTCTATTTGGAGTTTCAAGGATTATTGTGGCTCCCTAATAGGGCTCGTCTATGGATTCTTTCATGGATTTCCATCCTAGTCAACTACCGAGTCCATTGTGTTGGCTCGATGACTTCAACGTACTATCCCATATATTTATTTGTTAATGGAAGTGTCATTTTGTGCGAAAGGAGGTGTGGTAAATAATTTGTTTATTGGGTCCACCAAATTTGTATTTCAATATGTAGGATACTTTAATGAACTAATTATCAATATTTCAATATGTAGGACCTCTTTTACATATTGAACTCTTTTACATATTGATGTCTTTTACTTTGATGTAGGACCTCTCATAGACACAATGCTCCCTTGCACATCAATGAAGTTTTTTTAATGGGACAAATTAGTTGACATATTGTCAAAAATCTCTCATTGTTGCCATTATTGTGCCCTCTAATCGACAAAGTGAAGATTTGAATTTATGTCAGCATTAGAACAATGAGTGTTTATATCATGAACCTCTATATGGATTAACATGACCATGAGAAGAATAAAGTATG
>ML810469.1:103484-113604 GCA_009831015.1 Picea engelmannii
AATATTTACAACAATGTTAAGGATAATAAAAAAATATAATGCAATAAGTAGAGGTTTCTTAAAGAGGTGTTGCATAAGAACCTGCACACTATTAGTCAATGTTTCTATTTGATTCAAATGGTAATCCACTAATAACTCATCCCTGAGAGCTATCTTTTTTATTGCGCATAAGACTACCCGATTTTCTTCACGTCCCTCATATATGAAATTCATTTGTTTGTTTGTTGTCCCGAGTCATGTGATGTTTATAAACCCTACGATATTGCTGGAACCTTTAGGCCTTCCATCAATATAGATAGTTGCTCCCTTATTTTTATCCTTGTTTATTAGTTGTATATAACTTGTGGCGAGCATATATCTGCATACTTCGCATGTACTGGACCAGCCGCATCCAAACAATATATTTGTAACAGTTACTGTATTGTATTTTATAATTATTCCATCCATGGAAAATATCCCCAAGCCATGCAAGGAGGATGGTGCAATGCAATATGTCCTATAGTTGACAACGAAGTCAACATCTATTGGAGGTAGTTCCTTAGGTACCCATTGTTTCACTAGATGCTTATACCTGAGTGGAACCTCTATGTCTCCTATGCTCTCATCATCATAACAGCATGATCCTCCTTCGGCAAGAAATTTTTTTATGAGTCTACAAAATTTTATTCTGACTTTTTCACCTCTGGTCCTTGTTTACTTATCATATCTACTAGATGCAATCACATTTATGGCCTCTATTTGTCCTAATCTTTCCTCACTCGGCAAAGAAATATCTGATAGGTACCTGTTTGGTTGTACCTCTAGTTGCATGTGCACGTGTTGTTAGTTAGTAGTCCATCATCATCCTAGTTCTGATTTATGAACTTTTTTTTTCTATATTGAAAGTTCTAAATAAAAAATTTATATCTTTAGTTTTGGATGCACAATTAGACTAGGGTACAATTACCAATATTAGTGGTCAACCACCTAATTTAATGTGTTATCGCTCTTGATTTTGGACATATTAAGGACATATTAATGTGATAACACGAAGGACATGATAAATTTATCATATGGATCTAAGAAAAAAATAGTAGTAAGGTTGTTGTTTGTTGGATTTGTGAAAATTAGAATTATTATAAGAAATGTCCATTGAAGATGAGGGTTAATTCTATTGAGTAATAAATCCAACCATCATTTGGTGTGTTACAAATACTGGGTGCTTTAGTTGGAAATATGTCTAAGGAAAGACAAGAGTAGAACTATACAAATATTAGTTTTGTTCAATACAAGAGTAGAACTATACAAATATTAGTTTGTTCAAGCCAAGAGTAGAACTATACAAATATTAGTTTTTTTCAATCCAATTTGAAGAATAAGTTAGTTATGGCGATGGTTAACAATAATGCAACCCACATTTTTATGTAGGAAGTAGTGGTTGTTAAAATCAATGTGCAGTTGAAATTGGTGCAGTATTTTTTCAAGGCAGTAAGATATAGTAGTTAGTTGATAGAGACATGTAGTTAGCTAGTTTTTATGCCATCAGGAGCAATTGGCCAAGAGTCCCCGAAATGTTTTGGGATGAGACTTGCAACTGGGCATAAAACAAATATCGAGACTTGGATTGAGGAACCATCCACTCCGATGGATTACTGGGATATGATTTCAGCTAGAGCAACCCTCGCTCCCGGGTGCCATGCCTTGGAAGTTACTTTACTCATTGATTTCGACAACTAGTGTTTTGCTCAGTTTGAAGCAACGTAACATTTGGATTAAGGGGTCCAATTTACGAAACCATGCCTCGAGAGAGGATGGATAATTTGGTCACCTAGTCCATGCCTAAACAATCTTGCAGCATCTCACGGAACTCAAAAATGTTTCTTCGTTAGTCTTTTATGCCCTGAGCGGGAATTGGCCAAGAGTCCCCGAAATGGTTTGGGATGCCACTTGCAACTGGGCATAAAACAAAAAATAGAGTATTGATTTGAGGAACCATCATATCTGTTGGATTCATGGCATAAGATTTTAGCTAGATCACCCCTCACTCCCAGTTCCAACCCCTCAGAAGTTGTTTTTTTCTTCGATTTCGATAACTAGTGTTTTGCTTAGTTAGAAGCAATGTAACATTTGAATTTAGGAGTCCAATTTACAAAACCATGCCTCGAGAGAGGATGGAAAATGTTTTCATCTAGTCCATGCCTAAAAAGGAATGCAAAATCTCATGGAGCTCAAAAATGTTGCTTCGTTAGGATTTTATGCCCCGAGGATGAATTGCCAAGAGTCCCCAAAATGGTTTGGGATGCAACTTCCAACTGGGCATAAAACGAAAATCGAGACTCGGATTGAGGAACTGTCGACTCCGATGGATTCCTGGGATAGGATTTCAACTAGAGAACCTCTCACTTCTATGTGCCATGCCTCAAAAGTTTCTTTACTCATTGATTTTGAGAACTAGTGTTTTGCTCAGTTTCAAGCAAACCAACATTTGGATTAAGTGGCCCAATTTACGAAACCGTGCCTTGGGAGCGGATGGAAAATATAGTCACCTAGTCCACGTCTAAAAAATCTTGCAGCATCTCACATAACTCAAAAATGTTGATCCGTTAGGTTTTTATTCCCTCAGGAGCATTTGTCCAAGAGTCCCCAAAATGGTTTGGGATGCGACTTGCAACTGGGCATATAACGAATATAGAGACTTGTATTGAGGAACCATTGACTTTGATGGATTCTTGGGATAGGATTTCATCTAGAGCACCCCTCACTCACGGGTTCTATGCCACAAAATTTTATTTAATCATTGATTTCAACAACTAGTGTTTTGCTCAGTTTGAAGCAATGCAACATTTGGATTAAGGGTCAAATTTACGAAACAATGCCTCGAGAGAGGATGGATAATTTGGTCACCTATTCCATGCCTAAAAAATCTTGAATCATCTCACGTAACTCAAAAATGTTGCCCCGTTAGTCTTTTATGGCCTAAGCGAGAATTGGTCAAGAGTCCCCGAAATGGTTTGGTATGCAACTTGCAACTAGGAATAAAATGAAAACCGAGACTAGGATCGAGGAACCGTCATCTCTGTTGGATTCCTGGAATAGGATTTTAGCTAGATCACCCCTCACTCTCGGTTCCAACCCCTCGGAAGTTGTTTTTTTCATCGATTTTGATAATTAGTGCTTTGCTGAGTAAGAAGAAATGCAACATTTGGATTTAGGGGTCCAATTTACAAAACCATGCCTTGGGAGTGGATGGACAATGTGGTCACCTAGTCCATGCCTAAACAAGCATGCAAAATCTCATGGATCTAAAAAATGCTGCTCTGTTAGGCTTTTATGCCCCGTGGAGGAATTGCCAAGAGTCCCCGAAATGGTTTGGGATGCGACTTGCAACTGGGCATAAAATGAAAATCGAGACTCAGATTGAGGAACCATTGACTCTAATGGATTCCTGGGATAGGATTTCAGTTGTAGAACCCATCACTCCTGGGTGCCATACCTCGGAATTTTTTTTACTCATTGATTTTGAGAACTAGTGTTTTGCTGAGTTTGAAGAAAAACAACATTTGGATTAAGGGGTCCAATTTATGAAACCATGCCTCGGGAGTGGATGGAAAATATAGTCACCTAGTCCATGCCTAAACAATCTTTCAGCATCTCACAGAACTCAAAAATGTTGCTCCATTAGGTTTTTATGCCCTTAGGAGCAATTGGCCAAGAGTGCCCGAAATGGTTTGGGATGCGACTTGCAACTGGGCATATAACGAATATCAAGACTCAGATTGAGGAACTGTTGAATCCTAGATTCCTAGAATGGGATTTCATCTAGAGCACTCCTCAATCACGGGTTCCATGCCTAGGAAGTTGCTTTAATCATTTATTTTGACAACTAGTATTTTTCTTAGTTTGAAGCAATGCAACATTTGGATTAAGTGTCAAATTTATGAAACAATGCCTCAGGAGCAGATGGATAATTTGGTCACCTAGTCCATACCTAAACAATCTTGCAACATCTCACGAAACTCAAAAATGTTTCTCTGTTAGTCTTTTATTCCCTGAGCGAGAATTGGCCAAGAGTCCCCGAAATGGTTTGGGATGCGACTTGCAACTGGGCATAAAATGAAAATCGAGACTCGGTTTGAGGAACCGTCATCTTTGTTGGATTCCTGGCATAGGATTTTAGCTAGAGGACCCCTCAGTCTCGGTTCCAACCCCTCTCGCCCGGTTCCAACCCCTCAGAAGTTGGTTTGGGAGTGGATGGACAATGTGGTCACCTAGTCCATGCATAAACAAGCATGTAAAATCTCATGGAGATCAAAAACGCTGCTCCGTTAGGATTTTATGCCCCGAGGATGAATTTCCAAGAGTCCCCGAAAAGGTTTGGGATGCGAATTGAAACTAGGCATAAAACAACAACCAAGACTCGGATTGAGGAACCGTCGACTTCGATGGATTCCTGGGATAGGATTTCAGATAGATCACCCATCACTCATGGGTACCATGCCTCAGAAGTTGCTTTACTCATTGATTTCGAGAACTAGTGTTTTGCTCAGTTTGAAGAAAACCAACATTTGAATTAAGGTGTCCAATTTACGAAACCGTGCCTCGGGAGAGGATGGAAAATACAGTCACCTAGTCCACACCTAAACAATCTTGTAGCATCTCATGGAACTCAAAAATGCTGCTCCGTTAGGTTTTTATGCCCTCAGGAGAAATTGGCCAAGAGTCCTCGAAATGGTTTGGGATGAGACTTGAAAATGGGCATATAATGAATATCGAGACTCGGATTGATGAACCGTCGACTCTTATGGATTCCTGGGATAGGATTTCATCTATAGCACCCCTCACTCATGGGTTCCATGCCTCGGAAGTTTCTTTAATCATTGATTTCAAAAACTAGTGTTTTGCTCAGTTTGAAGCAATGCAACATTTGGATTAAGGGGCCAATTTAAAAAACCATGAATTGGGATAGGATGGATAATTTGGTCACCTATTCGATGCCTAAACAAGATTGCAGCATCTCACAGAACACAAAAATGTTTCTCTGCTAGTCTTTTATGCCATGAGCGGGAATTGGCCAAGAGTCCTTGAAATGGTTTGGGATGCGACTTGTATCTGGGCATAAAACAAAAATTGAGACTCGGTTTGAGGAACCCTCATCTCTATTGGATTCCTGGCATAGAATTTTAGCTAGAGCACCCCACTCTTGGTTCCAACCCTCAGATTTTGTTTTCTTCATCGATTTCGATAACTAGTGCTTTGCTTAGTAAGAAGCAATGCAACATTTGGATTTAGGGGTCCAATTTATGAAACCATGCCTTAGGAGTGGATGGACAATGTGGTCACCTATTCCATGCCTAAACAAGCATGTAAAATCTCATGGAGCTCAAAAATGTTGCTCCGTTAGGCTTTTATGCCCCGAGGACAAATTGCCAAGAGTCCCCGAAATGGTTTGGGATGCGACTTGGAACTGAGCATAAAATGAAAAACGAGACTCAGATTGAGGAACCATCAACTCCGATGGATTCCCGGGATATTATTTCAGCTAGAGCACCCATCACTCCTGGGTGCCATGCCTCAGAAGTTGCTTTACTCATTGATTTCAAGAACTAGTGTTTTTCTCAGTTTGAAGCAAACCAACATTTGGATTAAGGGGTCCAATTTACGAAACCATTCCTCAGGAGTGGATGGAAAATATAGTCACCTATTCCACACCTAAATAATCTTGCAGCATATCACGAAACTCAAAAATGTTGATCCATTAGGTTTTTATGCCCTCAGGAGCAATTGGCCAAGAGTCCCCAAAATGATTTGTGATGCGACTTGCAACTGGGCATATAACGAATATTGAGACTCGGATTGAGAAACCATCGACTCCGATGGATTCCTGGGATAGGATTTCATTTAGAGAAACCCTCACTCATGGGTGCCATGCCTCGGAAGTTTCTTTAATCACTAATTTTGAAAACTAGTGTTTTTCTCAGTTTGAAGCAATGCAACATTTTGATTAAGGGGCCAATTTACGAAACCATGCCTCGGGAGAGGATGGATAATTTTCTCACCTAGTCCATGCCTAAACAATATTGCAGCATCTCACAGAACTAAAATGTTTCTCTGTTAGTATTTTATGCCATGAGTGGGAATTGGCCAAGAGTCCCCGAAATGGTTTGGGATGCGACTTACAACTGGGGAAAAAATGAAAAACGAGACATGGTTTGAGGAACCGTCATCTCTGTTGGATTCCTGGCATAGGATTTTAGCTATATCACCCCTCACTCTCGATTTCAACCCCTCAGAAGTTTTTTTTTCATCGATTTCGATAACTAGTGCTTTGCTAAGTAAGAAGCAATGCAACATTTGGATTTAGGGTTCCAATTTATGAAACCATGCCTCAGGAGTGGATGGAAAATTTGGTCACCAATTCCATGTCTAAACAAGCATTCAAAATCTCATGGAGCTCAAAAATGTTTCTCTGTTAGGCTTTTATGCCCCAAGGATGAATTGCCAAGAGTCCCTGAAATGGTTTGGGATACGACTTGCAACTGGGCATAAAACGAAAACCGAGACTCGGATTGAGGAACTGTCAACTCCGACGGATTCCTGGGATATGATTTCAGCTAGAGTACCCATCACTCCCGCTTTCCATGCCTCGGAAGTTTTTTTACTCATTGATTTAGAGAAATAGTGTTTTGCTCAGTTTGAAGCAAACCAACATTTGGATTAAGGGGTCCAATTTATGAAACCGTGCCTCGGGAGCGGATGGAAAATATAGTCACCTAGTCCACACCTAAAAAATATTGCATCATCTGAGGGAACTCAAAAATGCTGCTCTGTTAGGTTTTTATGCTCTGAGCGAGAATTGGCCAAGAGTCCCCGAAATGGTTTGGGACTCGACTTGCAACTAGGCATAAAACAAAAACTGAGACTCGGGTCGAGGAACCATCATCTCTGTTGGATTCTTGGCATAGGATTTTAGCTATAGCTCCCCTCACTCTTGGTTCCAACCCCTCGGATTTTGTTTTTTTCATCGATTTTGATAACTAGTGCTTTGCTCAGTAAGAAGCAATGCAACATTTGGATTTAGGGGTTCAATTTATGAAACCATGCCTTGGGAGAGGATGGATAATGTGGTCACCTATTCCATACCTAAAAAAGTATGCAAAATCTCATGGAGCTCAAAAATGTTGCTCCGTTAGGATTTTATGCATGGAGGAGGAATTTCCAAGAGTCCCCGAAATGGTTTGGGATGCAACTTGGAACTAGGCATAAAATGAAAAATGAGACTCGGATTGAGGAACCATCGACTCTGATGGATTATTGGGATAGTATTTCAGCTAGAGCACCCCTCACTCCTGGTTCCAACCCCTAGGAAGTAGTGTTTTTCATCGATTTAGATAACTAGTGCTTTGCTCAATAAGAAGCAATGCAACATTTGGATTTAGGGGCCAATTTACGAAACCATGCCTCGGGAGAGGATGGCTAATTTGGTCCCCTATTTCATTCCTAATCAATCTTGCATCATCTCATGTAACTCAAAAATGTTGCTCCGTTAGTCTTTTATCCCTTGAGCAGGGATTGAGGAACAACCGTCTTTGTTAGATTCTTGGCATAGGATTTTAGCTAGAGCACCACTCACTCTTGCTTCACACCCCTCACTCTTGGTTCACTCCCGGTTCATGATTGGATTCTATTTTCCCTAAACGTTAGTCTTGAGGCTGCAAGTATTACTTTCCAAGAGGTTGGGAGAATGTTGGGAGAAAGAAGAGGAACCTCACTTATTTTCGAGAAAAGGGACACACCACTCCATATTGTAGGGGAAGGCTAGTATAAGAAGTAGCATTTACTAGATAGAGGGGGGATAAAAGTAGTCTTTGACCACTAATTCTAGAATGGGATCATCCCTTTTAAGGAGGACAAGGATTAAAATATCGTCAAGAGAATTTTATATATTTTCATCAAGGACATGGACAATTTTGATGTGGACAATTTTGCATGGAGGCATTTCTCCCGGAACTCTTCATGAAAGATTGTGAATCTATGGTGCATGTACAAATATGTGAGATGTGGGTTTATGATAATATTTTGAATTTTCCAATAACATTCTCCATTTACCTTATGTAAACCATTCCATTTGGTGTTTGTTGCACTAAGTGTAAAGAACAATGTTGGAGAATTATAAGACGTAAGTTAGGTATGAGCTATTTGTTACCTCTTTATTACCTTTTATTTTAATTGTATACATATTTTGTATTGATCAAATGAGGAATTAACCCGAAAATGATGCCATTAGAAACAAACTCAATCCTAAGGCCAACTAAGGAGAAAAAACAACACACACTAATTAATCTAGGAGTCAAGCATGCAAACAAACCTTCTCACAAAGAAGCGCTAGTTGGTGATGGAATCCAACATCACAGAATCGATGCACGGAGGGGATGAGTTTAGGCGGGTGGGAAAGTTACGTTGACAACCTTCTTAATGAACTAATGCTCTAGTGCAAGTTACCTCACCAAGCAGTGGGAAACCCCTCCAAGGAGTCTAAGTGAGTCTAGCATACGTCAATCCCAGGTATAACACCACCTTCCTTGTGTTGTCACCTTGTGTAGGAAATCTAAAATATTATGGCCTCTATGGTACCACCTATTATACCAAAGCAGAGGTGGGACATTCAATAGTTGACACCAAGACCAACAAAGAAGGGTTGATTACTTTGAGGGCCCCAATGCGACCTCCTGATTGACCCTTGTGTTATAAGGGCTTCCCAAAGTCAATGATATAGCAATTGGATTTCACTCCCTAACTCAAGGCTTTATGTTTTTTTAGAAACTTTGGAAAGTTATTCTCACAATCCTATTCCAAATATCTACACCTAAGCTAAGATGGGTTTGAAGAGCCCTAGAAGAGTTGCAAGATAAATTTTAATTAGCGTTTGATTTTAGGCTGCTATTACCTAAAGGAGTGGTTGTGAAAATGATGGCATTTTGACTCAACTCTTTAAACCATGCAAGAGGAAAATGAAATGAAAGAAATTCAACTTCGATGAAAACTATCTATGGGAAGGAGAAAGAGGTTTTAACCAAATAAATAGTTTCTTGATAGATTACTATGTGTGCAATACTGCAAAATGACCCAAATTTTAAAAATACCATGCAAATGTCATATTTCACTTAGTACACCTATACAACATTGAATAACATGTCATTTCTAACATAGTGAAATTTTATTATTATAGAAACCACCATAAACATATTGAATACGCATAAGGATCACGGGGGATTCACCTTGTTGATACAACATTCATGCAACATACATCCCACATTTTCATGCAACTCCATCCATTTCTACATTATGCATCATCCAACTTCCATTGCTTGAAGAGGTGAAAGAACTAGAAGGGGATGAAGCTTATAGACCAGAAGACTCCCAATGGGGATGTGTGGTTCAATCCTAAATGGACCAATAATAAAGAAGGTTGTCTTTAATGGTTTTTTTAATTTTTTATTTATGTTCAATTTTAGTGCTCTAAGATACAATTTTACAGGGTTTAAGGACTTCAACAAAACCTACTTTGTAAGTTTGGCCAAAATCCTATTATTTTTCCTTAGAAAGTTTTATGCCTGTAGAGCTAAGAATGTACTGAAGGTAAGTTCATATTTTTTCACTTTGCACTTTGCATCTACAAGAAAAAGGATAAGGAAAAAGGATGACATGATGTAAAGGCTATGGGGAAGGTTGATGCACATAGCATAAATCACATAAAAAGTAAGGGGCTATGTTAAGTGCAAAGGAAAGTGAAGTGGAGTGTTGATGTGGAGATATATACCAATGTGGATGAAAAGGTATAGACTATGAGGTTTAAAAGAAAAGATGCATGCCCTCCACACTTCACATTAGTACTATTGTGGGGCAACAATAAGCTTGGTGACTAGGAGGAAGTACAACTACACCCTCTACAATGTGGTTGAGTGAAAACTAACAACAATGGATGTACATATATGGATGTGGCTCAATCCAAGTCATATACATGCTCAATCCAAGTTGAAGAATAAGATAAGAATAACATTCTCCATTGACCTTGTGTAAACCATTCCATTTGGTGTTTGTTGCACTAAGTGTAAAGAACAATGTTGGAGAATTATAAGATGTA